>JAJPUD010000005.1:1287656-1317581 GCA_023553655.1 Myrmecobius fasciatus
CTCTGTTTTCACCCTACCTGGTTTAGCTATCAGCACCATATAGGTATTTTAGAAGGAATTTGGTAGTATACCTTCTGTCCCTATTTTTTCAAATAGTTTGTATAGTATTGGAATTAATTGTTCTTTGAATGTTTGGTAGAATTCACATGTAAATCCATCTGGCCCTGGTGATTTTTTCTTAGGGAGTTGGTTAATAGCTTATTCTATTTCTTTTTCTAATATGGGGCTATTTAAATAATTTATTTCCTATTCTGTAAACCTGGGCAATCTATATTTTTGTAGATATTCCTCCATTTCATTTAGATTATCAAACTTACTGGCATAAAGTTGGGCAAAGTGACTCCTAATTATTACTCTAATTTCCTCTTCATTAGAGGAAAGTTCTCCCTTATCATTCTTGAGACTAACAATTTGATTTTTCTCTTTCCTTTTTCTTATCAAATTAACTAAAGGCTTATCTATTTTGTTGGTTTTTTCATAAAACCAACTCTTAGTTTTATTTATTAAATCAATAGTTTTCTTATTTTCAATTTTATTAATTTCATTTTTATTTTTAGAATTTCCAATTTGGTATTTAATTGAGGGTTTTTAATTTGTTCTTTTTCAAGTTTTTTTTAATAATAAGCCCAATTCATTGATATTTTCTTTCTCTATTTTATGCAAGTAAGCATCTAGAGATATTGAATTGCCCGTTATAACCATTTTGGCCATATCCCACAAATTTTGGTATGTTGTCTCATTATTGTCATTCTCCTGGATGAGATTACTGATTGTGTCTATGATTTTTTCTTTCACCCATTCATTCTTCAGGATTAGATTATTTAATTTCCAATTAAGTTTTGGTCTATTTTCTCCTGGCCTTATATTACATGTGGTTTTTATTGCATCATGATCTGAAAAAGATGCATTTACTATTTCTGCCTTTCTGCATTTGATTTTGAGGTTTTTATGCCCTAATACATGGTCAATTTTTGTATAAGTTCCATGAACTGCTGAGAAAAAAATAAACTCCCTACTGTCTCCATTCAATTTTCTCCAAAGATCTATCATACCTAACTTTTTTAAGAATTGGTTTACCTCCCTCGTTTCTTTCTTATTTATTTTGTGGTTTGATTTATCTAATTCTGAGAGAGCAAGGTTGAGATCCCCCACTAGTATAGTTTGGCTGTCTATTTCTTCTTGCATCTCTCTTAATTCTCCCCTAGGAATTTGGATGCTATACCACTTGGTGCATATATATTTAGTATTGATATTGCTATATTATTTATGGTACCCTTTAATAAAATATAGTTTTTTCCTTATTTCTTTTGATTAGATCTATCTTTGCTTTTACTTGATCTGATATCAGGATTGCTACCCCTGCTTTTTTTTGTTCACCTGAAGCATAATAGATTCTGCTCCAGCCTTTTACCTTCACTCTGTATGTGTCACTATGTTTTAGATGTGTTTCTTGTAGACAACATATTGTTGGATTCTGGTTTTTAATCCAGTCTGCTATCCGCTTCCGCTTTATGGGAGAGTTCATCCCATTCACATTCACAGTTAGAATAACTAATTCTGTATTTCCTGCCATCTTATTTACCCGTTATGTTTTTCCCTTTTCTTTCGCCTTTCTCCCTTCCCCCCTCCTCAGTATTTTGCTTTTGATGACCCCTTCCCCCAAACAATCCTCCCCCCTTTAGAGCCCCTCCCCCTTTTTTACTCCTTTCCCCTGATTCTTCTAATTTCTCTTCTACTAGTCTATCCCTTTCTTTTTCTCCTTTCCCTCCCACTTCCCTATAAGGAAGGACAAGTTTCTCTGTGAAACTAAATGTGTCTGATATATACTTTTAGAGCCCAATCTGATGAGAGTAAGATTTACACAATGCTCAACTCCTTCCCTTCTTTCCCTCAATTATATTAGGTTTTCTTTGCCTCTTCATGACATTTTACCTTATTTTTACCTCCTTTTCTTTTTAACCTTATTTTACCACCTTTTCCCTCTTTCCCCCAATATGATAGCCTTTCCTACTCTGATTTTCTTTTTCTTATTATCAAAGTCATATCAAATTATACCCCCAATCTTCAAGTATCCCCATAGTAGAAATAAAGTTCTGAAGAGTCCTTTACTTTTTACCTTTTTATGCTTCTCTTGAGTTCTGTGTTTGGAGGTCAAATTTTTTGTTCAGATCTGGTCTTTTCATTAGAAATAGGTGAAATTCACCTATATCATTAAATGACCATCTTCTTCCCTGGAGGATAATGCTCATTCTAGCAGGATAGGTTATTCTTGGCTGTAATCCAAGTTCCTTTGCCTTTTCAGAATATCTGGTTCCAGCCCTTTGATCCTTCAACGTGGAGGCTGACAGATTGTGTGTGATTCTAATTATAGATCTTCGGTATTTGAATTGTTTCTTTGTAGGTGCTAGCAAAATCTTTTCCTTGGTGCTATAGTCCTGGAAATATAGCCACGATATTCCTTGGAGTTTTAATTTTGGGGTCTCCTTCAGGAGGTGATCGGTGAATTCTTTCAATGGTGATTTTGCCTTATGATTCTACAACCTCAGGGCAGTTTTCTTTCAGGATTTCCTGGAAGATAGTGTTTAGATTCTTTTTTTCATCATGGCTTTCAGCAAGTCCAATAATCCTTAGATTGTCTCTCCTAGATCTATTTTCCAAGTCAGTTGTTTTTCCTAAGAGATATTTCATATTTTCTTCTATTTTTTCATTTTTTGTTTTTGCTTGACTGATTCTTGAAGTCTTTTTGAGCCATTCACTTGCCTTTGTTCAATTCTTATTTTTAAAATGTTGTTTTCTTCAGTTACCTTTTTTAGCTCCTTTTGTAACTGGTCAATTGAATTTTTTTGTTCATTGCACTCTTTTTCCATTTCACTAATTTTATTTTTCAGTGCATTGTTGTCTATTTCCAATTCACCAATTTTGTTTTTCAATAAATTGGTGTCTTTTTCATATCTCTTTTGCAGGGCATTATATCCTTCTTGTAGGGCATTACATCCTTCTTGCACTGATCTCAGTTTATTTTCCCATTTATCATCCAGCTCTCTTTTGAGATTCTTTATGCAATCTTCCAGGAAGACCTTTTGAAAAGGGGACCAGTGATGGTCCTTGATGGCTTCCTCTGGAGTTATTTTGCTCATAGGAACCTCAGGATCTGGGGTCTGCCATTTTTTCTCTTGATAAAAGCAGTCTAAGGTGAGAGCTCTCTTTTGCTTCTTACTCATTTTTTTTAGACAGTGTGGGGGTCTGTTTAAGGCTAGAGAAGCAACCAGCCGGCTGTTGTAGTTTGCCCTGGGGCAATTTCCACTAATTAAGTTCCAGTGCTTGGCTGGTGGGGCTAGGACTTTGCCCAGTTTATTCCTTATAAAAGGCAAATCTGCCAGAACACCTACCCTCAATCAGGGCAGAGTGTCCTGAGTGCCTCAGATACTCCCCAGGTGTTTGGAGTTTGGAGTTTCTGCCAAACTGAGCTGAGTCCCCCCCCACCCTCAGTTGTCTGCCCTCAGTCCCGGACTGCACTGAGCAAACTGATTACCCCGCTGCTCGAGTGAAACAGACCTGATATTAAGTTCTTCAGAGGTAAGTGCAAGCAGTGTCTAAATATTTCTGGATTCGTTGACTTAAACATCAGTTCCGAGGCTTGTTTTATTGTTGATTTGAGAGAAGGAGAGAGGAGGAAACAGAGAGTCAGCATCTTCACTCCTCCATCTTGGCTCCGCCCCCTCATCTAGGGCCATATTGTTACAAAGTGTCTGAGGCAGGATTCAAACTTAGGCCTTTTTGATTCCAAGTCTGTTAGCTACTGTGTTAAATAGCTAACTAGTTTATGTAAAAATAATGCTTTATTAAGCTGACTTTCACTTTAATATGAATGGAATGATGTGGTAATCCTCAAAATGTGATTTGGATCTTAGTACTCATTAAAAGAATTAATGTAAAAAAAAAAAAAGAACGAAATGATGCCTTTATCAGAACCCTTAAATGTAAAGATGATTTCCCAATTTACTGCTTCCCTCCTAATCTTGTCTGCATTAGTTTTGTTTGTACAAAAATTTTTTAACTTAATATAGTCAAAATTATCTATCTGGTGTTCAATTAAGAGTTCCAGTCTGAGAGGTAAACTATCCTATGTTCCTCTAATTTTCTCATAATATCACTTTTTATTCTAAATCATGAACCCATTTAGATCTTATATTCTGATGTTTTTAAGAGAAAAAGCTATAGGCTAGTGTAGAAACGGAAGGAAAGAATGAACTCTCATAATTGCAGTGCTTAAGAAGTTTATACAAACATAGAGGAAGAGAGGAACAGGCATCCAATGGACTTCACTGTTTTCTGAATCAGAAAATAATAGTTTTAATGTGAACACACATAGAGACATAGGAGAGAATTAAGAGGAAAGATTATTGCAGGTAGGGTAATTGACACAAAACAAGCCTCACTGTTGTAGGATGAATATTCAAAAATTGATTAAAATAAAGGAAGAAAGAAGAAAAGACAATAAGGGAAGAAATAAAAAAGAAAAGAACTGGAAAAGAAAGTGGCTGTTGAGGAATGGCTGAACAAATTCTGGTAAATGAACATAATGCAATAATATTGTACTGTAAGAAATGACAAAAAAAAATCAGAACATCCTGAGAAGGCTTTTACAAATCCTGAAAACTTATAAATTCTTTATTAATAATTTTAATAATTAACCCTTTGTTGGATTATAGCTGGTCTTTTGATGCTTATGCATCAAGGCAATCATGAACTTGTAAAATTTTTTAAAATTTGATTGTAAAATTTTTACAATTATGTATTTGTGAAAGGTATAAATTTGGTCATCAACTGAGAGATCTCTGTACCTTCTTGAAAGATCACTAATTTTGGAGGGGAAGTAGAGTCATGATGGCAGAGAGAAATCAGGAAGACATCTGAGTGCTGCCTAGTTTCCAAAGGAAACATTAAACCAAGTCTTTAAAAGAATTATGGAATGATACAATCCACCAAAAAGAGTGAAACAATTTTCCAGCTCAAAATAATTTTGGAGGACACAGGAAAGGTCTGTCTTACTTAAGTAAAAGAGGCAGTGTCTAGAAGGCAATCTAGAAAGAATTACTTAGCACCGCTACTAACAGATCAGCAGCCAAAGCCTCACAGCGTGGCCTCAGCAGACAATGCAATAGCAGGACAGCTGTGAGGCCTCCAACCGCAGTACAACAGGCAAACCCCAGAGCACAGGCTTGACTAGGTGACTAGGGGAAACAGTGGGCAAGCCTCTAGCCCCAAGCCCTGATGTAGAAAAGGCAGTGACCAGACCCCTGGATTACAGTGTAAGAAGCTTGGGACAATACCTCCTGTACCCTAGAAGCAGAGTTCAATTTTAAAAAGTGAGAAAAAAACAAAAAAGAGCCATAACATAAAAAAAGTTTCTATGGGGACAAGGAAGACCAAAACAAACTCAGAGGAGGATAACAATGTCAAAATGTCTACATGTGAAGCCTCAAAAGGGAAGATTAATTGGTCTCAAGCCCCAAAAGTTTTAGTTCTGGTTGTGAGTTTTCGGTGCTTAAAAAGTGGTATGATATGGGGAAAGTTGGAATCAAACTATCTTGGTCTATCTTGGTCTAAGATCTATTCTTATCCAGTAATCACCTCAGTTCCTTTGCAGTCACAAGCATTAGCACTCCTATCTCACCCTTGGAATGCAACCCAGGCCCTTCTCTCTTGTGACTGCAAGTACTCTTTTCTGCCCATGAACTGTGATCTGGAATCACATATGGACAATGAAGTTGCCAAACAGAGCATAGATCTGTGTCCTAAAAGGTCCCCAGTAATATCTTTTTTTAAATTTTAGTAATATCTTTTTGATCAGTTATTCAATCTCCTTAAAGTCTCTAGGCTAAGAGAACCCAAAGTTGGTGCTACTATTGTTGCAGCTATCTCCCAGGTCTATAGATGATATTGCTAAGGTATATATTCCAGACCAGTCCCCATCGATCTTTTCTTCAGACCCCCTAAGTTGTCTTGGGCTGAAAAAAATGTCTTATTCTGACATTTTGTTGACTGTACCACTTCAGAATTTTATTTGAGGCAGTATTTTGAAACTGTATAGAGGAGAATATTGGGATAGCTCTGCCACCTTGGTTCTTCCCTTTGCAGCCACTATTTATGCAATTAATCACAAAGACTCACATATTCCAACATTTTTTTTTCAATGTATGAAAACATAAAGTGGGCATAGTCACTGGGGTAAACAGAATATTTAGTGAAGACCAACACCATGAAGATAACTAGAAATGAAGAAAGATTCCATGATTGAAACAACTAACATTTCTATAACTTAATATATCAAGTGGTTTTCTTACATCAGTATGGGGGAGAAGTGATTTTAGTGTTATTTTTTCATTTTACAGATAAATAAACAGAGGCTGTGCTACAGTTTCTGGCCTTAAGGACTCCTGAGACACTAAGAGATTAAAGTACATGTCCATTATCATACTACAAATAAGCAGTGGGTCTGAAATTTGAACCCAAGACTTCTAGCATAATATTCTTTCCCCATGACATACTTACTAAAAAGCAGTCTAATCACTTGAGCTTTCTACTGCCACTAGTTAGTTATATTTTCATTTATGTTTATTTAATAATGAGAAGTGATTTTTTTTTTTGCAAGGTAGTTAGGGTTAAGTGACTTGTTCAGAGTCACACAGTTAGGAAGGCCAGATTTGAACTCAGGTGCTCCTGACCCCAAGGCCATGTTCTATCCATTGTGCCATCTACCTGCCCCGAGGGTCCAATTCAGTTAAATTATATTCAGTAGATTTGTATTAGATATCTATCATATTCAAGGTACTTTGCTTAGCTCTAAAGATACAAAGAAAAAGTCCCTGGTAATCCTTACCTTCAAAAAATATATTGAAACACAGATCTCTCTATGGCATAAAGATTTCAAAAACCCCTTTTCTTAAAAGGAACAAAATATTTGTTGAGGCAAAAATACAGTTTAGGCAAAAATTCCAAACAATGGAATCTGAAAAGTTACTCTTACTTTCCTGTATTGGCATCTGATGTACTATGTGAAATCACTGCTATTTTATAGTAAAAGGGGGAAATTTATAACAAAATATTTCATGTTTATAAAACCCTTTTGGCTGCTAATGATAATGAAGCCATAAAAATATAAATCTGAGTCATAAATTTTTAAAACATCCTTTAATAAAAGTGAAGTAGATTTTTCTACCTAAATTATATATATAGTAGAAATGCATTTAATTTGGTTGCATTCTATAGTACATACAAACTTTGTGTTTACAGATCTCTATAACATAAATGCCAACATTGTATGTTACCAAATATAGACCAACAAATTCTGAATTATTATTTATTTCTTGTGCCTTTTACAAAAGAATGCTGCTTGCTTCAAATTGAGTTTGCTTAGTAGCATAATTTACTGAGGAGCAGGGCAGATACAAGTTCACATTTGTATCTTTGTATAATCAGCCCATAGCAAAGAGTATTTAATTCAATTCAGTAGACATTTACTCTGTGCAAGACATTATAAAGGTGCTGGCAAGGTATAGACAAAGATAAAAAACAGTTTCTGCTGGCATAAATTTTAGATTCTTTTGTAAGATACAACATGTAAACAAATAAATTATCCATGAATAGATTATTTGAGGAAAGAAAACTATAAAGGCTTTCCATAGGAGATAGCATATGAGCTGGTCTTTGAAAGAAGAGGTTCTGAGAAGCTAGATAGAAATGCATTTTAGGTGACAGTAGTGGGTGATACTATGGAAAATAAGAGTTGGGATGATTCTCCTTAAGAAAGGGAAGAAGTCTCTCAGATCATGAACACCTCCCTCACAGGACTTATTTTGATTATCATCTTTCCTCTAGCTCAACTTTCTATTCCCCTTTGGAAGAGGGTGGAATGGGTGGAAATTGCCCCCAGGCACCAGTAGACATGTCAGACATGGTCATAGTTTTTTCACTCAGGACAATGGCCCTCAAGCAAATAATTTTTTTTTCCTTCTATTAGTTTAGAAACTTAAAAAAATAAAAAAAATGCAGATTATTAAAACTGGTTATTGATAAGTTTAATAGCTTGAGCTCAGCTGTGGAAGAAACTAAATATGTACTAAGCTTTTTGTATATCAACAAATTTAATTATTTTACTTTGTCAGTTTACTTGTATCCCACTGAATTATGATCCTTTTTGTATTATAACAATTTTTGCATGTTTTTTTTTTCCTGAGGCAATTGGAATTAAGTGACTTGCCCAGGGTCACACAGCTAGGCAGTGTTAAGTGTCTGAGGTCAAATTTGAACTCAGGTTTTCCTGACTTCAGGCTAGTGCTTCATCCACTGTACAACCTAGATGCCCTGTATGTATCTTAAAAGACAATATATCCACAGAAGACAGAAACCATGCCATAATTATATTTGTATCTCACTTATTAATCACAATGTTCTGTCCCTAATAGACATTTAATAAATTAATTTTATTGATTTAAGTCAAATAAGTGGCTTACACAGTAGTTTTTCACCTAGCAATGGGCAGCAGGTTTTATTAAGTGAATCCTGTGCACTAGGGACTATGTTAAAAGCTAGGGATACAATGTCTAGGAAAAATAAAGGCAGTCTTTCCCTCAAGGAATTTACATTTTAATGGGGGAAGGGAGAGAAAGGAGACAAGACATAAAAGGTAGGTGAAAAGCATGTAGTAGAAGTAAAGAAATTACCCACTTCGTGGCAGAGTGATGAAGTCCAGAGTATTGGAAACACAGCAAGGAAGGGAATTTGGCCAAGCTGGCTTATGCCTCTGCCCAAAATGGAAGCCCCATACAGAATTCTCCAGTTCTGTGGAGAAAGGGACTAGCCTGTTCCGGAATGAGAAAGCAATAGGTAATTTAGTAGGTGCTAGTGTCTCTACAAACAATCACTGATTTTTAGAAACCATAAAAATCATTTCCTTCAACTTTCTTACTTTCCAAATGAAGAAATTGAATCTAAGCATGTTTAAGTAACATGATCACAAATAATAAAGATTAAAGCTGGGCCCAAAATTCAAATATTCTGATTCTCACTGTAAGTGTTTCCATCACATTTTGCTTGTCACATAGGGTTGGGAAGCATTTATAGAGCCTGATATAGGGATGCATAAATTAAGCAACACAATACTAAATAATAACTCACTTTTACACAACACATTATAAAGTTTACATATTGCATTCCTTGCTATAATCACATGATGTATACAATATGATTATTATTATCTCTTTTTAAAAATGAAAAAGATAATAATTACAATTTGGAAAACAGAGAGGTTAAGTGACTTATCTAACCTTATACTGCCATAGATAACTACTAAGCAGAGCCAAGGACTCAAATTCAGGTCATTTAATTCCAGTATAATTTTCCTTTTACTAGGCTACTTCTCAGAATAGGCATATATTACATGTTTGAGGTAGATATAGACAGATAGCATTTTTAAAAGAAATAATGTTATTGATTAATCATTGGTCTCAAAAGGTCTGTTATCACTCATAGTTTGTTTATTTGTTTTTTTGAGAATAGGGATCATTTACCTTTTGACCCAGCAGTGTTTCTATTGGGTTTATATCCCAAAGAAATCATAAAAGAAGGAAAGGGCCCCACATGTGCAAGAATGTTTGTGGCAGCTCTTTTTGTAGTGGCTAGAAGCTGGAAACTGAATGGATGCCCATCAATTGGAGAGTGGCTGAATAAATTATGGTATATGAATGTTATGGAATATTATTGTTCTGTAAGAAACGACCAGCAGGACGATTTCAGAGAGGCCTGGAGAGACTTGCATGAACTGATGCTGAGTGACATGAGCAGAACCAGGAGATCGTTGTACAGGCACCAACAGTACTATATGAAGATCAGTTCTAATGGACATGACTTCAACAATGAAATGCTTCAAACCAATTCCAATTGTTCAGTGAAGAAGGCCATATACACCCAGAGAGAGGGATGTGAAATGTGGACCACAACATAACATTTTCATGTTCTCTATTGATGTTTGCTTGCATTGTATTTCCTTTATCGGATTATTCTTTCTTACAGATATGATTTCTCCTGAACAAAAAATGATGTGTGGCAATAACTATACATATATTCGATTTAAGTATTCTAACATAATTATCATGTAGTGGATATCCTGCTATCTAGGGGAGGGGTGGGGAGCAGGGGGGAAAAATTGGTAACAGAAAGTTTTGTAAGGGTTAATGTTTAGGAATTACCCATACATATGCTTTGCAAATAAAAAGTATTAATAAAAAAAAAGAGAATAGGGATCATGAGTTGCCTTGGATCTTCTATGAACAAATATAGCTTTTTAACATATCTTTGGAAAGTAAAGTGATTGAGTGTGTGAGAAAGGGAAGCCAATATAATTTGAATATTGCTGACAGCTTTTTGAAATGGAAAATGATGAAACAAAGCTGATTTGGCACAACAAAGAATATGAAAAAACACAACCCATCAAGGATAGAGAGGATTTTTGAATTATTCATGCATTGAGACAGCCTCTGAAAGCAACTTTTCCTGATGCTAGGTCATCTTGCCTGATTCACCATATCTGTTTGGAGATAAAGAGACTGGACCTGTAATTTCACTTTTATGATGAGAAAACTACATCTTTTTTGCAGCTTAGAGAGTTGTATAAAGTACTGAGAGATTAAGTGACTTTTTCAGGGTCACACAGACATTAAGTGTCAGTGGTAGGACTTCAATCCAGGTCTGGCTGGCTTCAAGTCTTTCTAGGCACAATTTGTCACTACTTACTTCTATACAGAGGAACATTTTCATGAATTCCTTGAGTTTCATTCAGGTCTCTCATAAACAGGCAGATGTAATTATTATATCTCTTGCGAAAAGAGGCAAAGATCACATAAGGTTTTTTTTTGTGATTCTTTAGAAACCAGACACTATGCAATAAAACTCAATGTTTTGAGTTCTGATTATGGCCTCGACCTATGTAATTATGCCATAGATACTGGGTAGGCTTTGTGTCTATGGTATGTATTATATGTATGGTATGTATTGAGAAGTAAGTGATTTTTTTCCCAAAAGCATATAGGGGTGAAGTAAGCAGAAGCAGGAAAAAAAATTACAATATGGCCACAATAAAATAAAAGTAAAGAATACTAAAAGGCTTCAGAACTCTCATCAACTTTGTACTCCTATTAGTGAGATTTAAAGAAATGATAAGCAATGGATGTGGAATGAATAATGAATTTTCAGACATGGTTATTGAATTGATTTGTTTTGTTTTATGTAATTTTTTATTACAAATAGATAAATTAGGAGAAGAGGGAAAATGGAAAGTGATAGTGATATATTTTAAATAAATAAATGTTTTCTGAAAATGAGTATGATGACAAAGGAAAGAACACTGGATTTGGAATCAAGATGCCCAGGCTGAAATTCTAGCTAAGGGATCATGAATAGATCACTTAAATGGTCCGTCTATCCACAAAGTGGGATAATGAATGGTACTTACTGTGAGTATATTTTGTAAAACTTATAGTACTAAAGAAAGGTGGCCTATTGCTGTTATTTAAAGTCCGGCAGTTTTGAATTAGAGCTAAACGTTTTTAACTTTGCCATGTAAAGGACCAACTATTGAAATTGTACCCTGATGCTTAACACAATGCTATAAAAATTCCTGTCAAATCTATATCTCCAGCCTTTTACTTCTTAAGTTTTCTTTGTTTACATTTCTATTTATATGTCCCACTGGCACTCAGACTCAACATCCAAAACCAAGATAATGTTATTTTCCTAAGAATCTGCTTCTCTTTCAATCTTTGTGTAATTTGAAATAGCTTATATGTAATTCAGGAGACTATAAGGAGCCACTGAAATTTATTGAATGTGTGAGGAGGGGATGACATGTCTGAATCTGTACTTTAAGAAAATCCCTTTAGTGCCTGCATGGAAAGATGGATTCCAGAGGCAGACTGTGTTAAAATTGTTTCTTGTTATAGTCCTCCTGACCACTTCATACCTATTGAAAGAAATGATTATTCTCCTTTTTCTAAAGTCCTGATTTTAAAAAGTTCAGTCTCCTGAACAACAGTGCTGATAATGAGATTGGACTAACTTCCTAAAAAGATCCTACCCAGGTGGAGTAGCCATTGTTTTCTTCTCATGATTGGGTGGAATTGGGTGTGAATACAATGCTCAAGGCTGGTGGTGGTCTGGGTATAGGGACTAACCATCTCAAAGATCAAAGAAAGATCTTTACAAATTATATGTGAACCAAAAATCACATCCTGGTAAAATGTGCTGAATCAGAGAAAAACATCTAGGCTTTGCTCTCAGAGTTTTTTGTCCTATGAAGTATAAACCCTTGACAAATTCCAGACCTTCATAATAATTTCATAATTCCATAAATTATCAATTTACAAATCTTCCAACAGGTTATTATAATAGTCCAAGCACTGTTTTAGTAAAATGGTGGCAGTATCAGAGAAGAAAAGGGGGCATATACAAGAAATGTTGTAGAGATGAAACCAGCAGGCCATGGCAGCAGATTATTCATGGGGAATGAAAGGTAGTAAAAAAATCAAGATAACCCCTAGGTTGTAAGCCAATGGAACTGAGAGATAGTATTGCTTTCTAGAATAATATAAAGAATAGGAAGGGAAAGGATTTAGAGGAAAAGATAATGAGTTTCTGTTTAGATATGTTTAGTTTAAGATGTCAATAAGACATGGACTTCTAGATATCAGAAATACAATTGAAGATGTGAGATGGAAGGTCAGTGGAGAAGTTGGGGCAGGATAGGTAAATATGAGAATCATCAGCATAGAGATGGTAATTAAGTATATGGGAGAGGATGAGATCACCAGTAGATTAACATAGAGGGAGAATAGGGCTCAGAACAGAATACTGATGTATACAAGTGGTTAGAAGGTGTGATCTGAATGAGAATCTGTCAAAGAAGTAAGACAGGAGCGATCGGGAGGAGAACCAGGAGAGAGTGGTATTCTGAAATCTAGAGAGAAGAGAATATTAAGGAGAGAGGGTGATCAACAATATTAAAGGTTTCAAGAGTGATTATTGAGAAAAGGCCATTGGATTTGGCATCTGAGAGATTTTATAAACTTTGGAGAAAGTAGTTTCACTGGAATGATAAGGTCAGAAGTCAGATTGTAGTGGAATTAAGAAGAAAGTGAAAATAGAGGTACCTATTGCAGATGACCTTTTATAAAATTTCATTACAAAAGGCAGAAGATATATAAACTAAAAGTCATTATATATGTAAATATCAAATGAAGATTTTTTTTTCAAGATGGAAAAAACATGATCATGTTTGTAGGCAGTAGAGATTGAAAATAAGTGAAAAAGTGGGAATGACAAGAGGGCATTCTTTTGAAAGATAGGATGAAATGAGATCATTTGAAAAGGGAGAAGTAAGGCATCATGTGAGATGGGTGAAGGAGAAGATACTTGCAGAAGGCATCTGAGTGACAGGGGAGAAGAAAGAGAAGAAGGAGCTCAGTGAATGGCCTCAGGTTTTTTTTTCTGTGATATATGAGGCAAGAGTCTCAGCACAGTAAGGAGATGGGGAGCCATGGGAAGTTTGGGAAGAGACAAAAAAGTTTGGAACAGCTTGTTTGTAGAGTAGGTAGTGAATTGATAGAGGATTACCTAGGAGCAGGGAGGGCTGTTAAGATTATATAACATAGATTTGTAGTGGACTTAAAACAGTTGCATAATTTTCTCTACCTTCATTCAAGCACCATATGTATAAGAGCAGAGGTGGCAAATTTGGGGAATAATTCAAAGCAGAGTCCATAGGTAACAGCTACCTGGATTTTGATTAGGTGACGTAAATTGCATTAATTTAAAAGTAAGAGAGGTTACTGAGTGATGAAGGTAGGAGGAGAGCCTAGTGCTAATATGGAAAAAGGACTATATTTTATTTTATTCTTAATTCTAGAAGGCACCACCATCTTTTCAGTTAATTGGCATACAACCAATTAATTGTCCTTGGTTCTTTTCTACCTTTCACTCCCCATGTCAATCTGCTGCCATGGCCTGCTGATTTCATCTCTACATTTCTTGTATATGTCCCCTTCTTTCCTCTGATACTGCCACCATTTTACTAAAACAGTGAACTAGTAAGACTAGGGGAAGCTGCAGCCAGTACTGGAGAGATATGGTTAAAAGTCTGAAACTGTTTCCTCTGGTAAACATTCTTGACATAAATGGTTCTAGTATTGTCTAAAAACACCACAAATGGATGAAATGCAATTATCAAACAAAATGAAAATTTAACCGAAAAGAGAAAAAAACCAGCATAACACTCCTTTGTTCCATTTAAGACTCACCACAGCTGGTGTGATCTCTGTTCTAGACAGACAGGTGGGAGACTAGATGTGGTGATTGCAGAAATGGACCACTGAAGAAATAAGATTGAATAAAAAATGACAAAAAGCCTAGGATCCTTGAAACATATGCCTTGGGCTAATAGTAATGGGAGAGGGAAAACAGAAGTTGGGTTGACTCAGCAGATCCAGTCTAAATGCAAAAACTAAATTGAGTTAGCAGAGTTGGGCTGTAAAAGTCAGAGAATAGTATCTTGGTGTTATAAAATAATCTCAGTCAATGCAACAGGAGTCTAGTTCCAAATCTGAATTAATTCAGTGCCACCATGATTTATATGTAAAAAGTAGAAACTAGACTGGTATCTGGAAACTCTAAGCAAGCTAACAGCAGTTTGATGTCTGGGCACTAAAAATGACATTGATAGGAACCCCTAAAACTTCTTGAGCTCAGGAGTTACATGTTAAGTTCTACAATTTAGATGGTAAGTTTGACAGTTTATGGGGGATGGATCAGAAAAGGGGAAAGATGATAAGCAGAGAGCTCAATTAGGAGGCTATTGCCATATTTCAAAGCCAAACATTATGAAGGCCTGAACTAGTTATTGCTATGTAAATAGAAAAGAGATAAATTTGAGAGATCTTGTAGGGAATAATTGATATGACTTGGGAAAATATATTGATTTGGGGGTGGAGAATGAGAATGAAGGATGACTAGACATCACCTAACCTAAATGACAGGAATAGTGGAGGTGTCCTAAGTTTAAAAAAAATGCATGCTGTCTGAAAAGATCACCACTTTATTTAATGATGATGATTAAATATAGTTACATCATTTTATTAGTTCATGATTTAGAGTTCTTAAATGGAATGCTAATAAGGTTTCCAATTACAATTGTATCATAAGAATTCAATAAAGATTTAATAAATACCCAGCAATCTATAACTATGTAACCTTCTAAATATAATTTTAAAGATTCATAACCTTTAAAAGACAATAGGCAAATAAGAACTATAATAAGAAAAGACAGTAATGAAAATTGAAAGGTATCCCCCTTTTTAAAAAGGTTTTTAAAGGTTTTCCAAACATATGAGAAATTTACCATTGCCCACATTTACAATATTTCACCATTCAAAATAGGAAAAAGGTAGCTTTACTGACCTGTTGCATCTTTTGCTCTGGTTCAATCTTGCATTAGTGTGACTGATCTGCATTTCAGTTTGATTCCTGCCATACTTTTCCCAGAGGCTTTGCTCTTCCCTTCTGATAGTTATATCCAGTACCCAATCTCTTCTACTAAGTAAAACATTTTCACTTTTATCTTTTTTGAGATCAAATAATTCCAGAGCTGCTTTATTTAGGCATTAAAAGTATTATTTTAAAAACAAAAACACAAAATCAAACATTCATTTCAAGCTTCCTGTTCCTTTGCTTGTGATGGGGGATATATTCCAAAGCTTTTGAAAGAGGAGTGAGAAATGACATCTCTATGAGTAGTAAATGAAAAAAATCTTATCGAAATCCTAGAATTTCCAAAGAGGCTACTATAGAAAACATTTCTACCAAAGGTATACAGGCTCTTTGATAACTAAATATTTTCTATTGTGAATGTAGAAAGGAATAACTATTACAAAAGACATACATCTGACAGAAAAGCAGTCTTTTGAAGAACTAGGGTGGCTATACAAATGTCAGCATGATTGACATTCTCACTGCCCTTTTTTCTTTTGTATGGCCATCTATGCATATGCATTTATATTCACTTGGACACAAATGCACAGACACAAAGAACTAAAAATAAATCCATGTAGACTACCAGATTTCCACAGAATAAGATCCATTTGGCATGCTAGTAAACTATGTTAAATTTACAGTATACTACTTTATCTCAAGCCTACTTGTGCAAATGTTGTTTATTTTTATAACTATGTATTAGGACTGGAGATAATACTTAAGGAGAAAATAAATCTAAGTTAACCTTTTCCTCAAAAGGTCAGGGAAATGTTGCTATTCATCTTACCTTCATGGTACAAAAAATATAGGAAAATGATAACATTGATATAATTTATTTTGAATTGCTTTCGGTTTATATTTGTATTAATACAAAAACACTCTTACAATTCTCTTTTGAGAGTAATGATATGCATTTAAAAACTGGACTGCCTTTGGTATAGTTTATAGATTTTGATTCAAAGGAAACATACTGGTAATTCTGGGAACCAAATATATTACTTTGGCTTCATTAGTAAGGTACTTTATCTCAGTGGTCTCAAAATTTTTTTATTGTACTCCCCTAAAGATGTAAAATGTTTCTGAACATATTCCTTTAACTTGTGTATAATTGCTTATTTATAAATTATATGCATAAAATTTGTAATTAACTTTAAAGCACACAAAAATAGCCATTAAAATGAGAAAAAAGAAGGATGGGATACTAATTGAGTTGAGAGAACTCATTGGAATTTACTGAATATATGGTCAAATGTATAATTTAGGAAAATCACTTTGGCAACTGTTTAATTATAGAAGAGAGAGATAAGATAGATAAACTCAATATTCCAGGAGAAAAGTGATGAGGTGCTGAACTAAGTTGGTGCTTATATGAATAGAAAAAGATTACAGATGCAAGAAGTGTGGAGAAAGAAATGACAAAATTTGGTAACTGATTTGGATATGCTTATAAAGTTGGATATGAGAAGTTGAAGATGACATTAAAGTTGTGAATCTGGGCAGCTGCAAGGACTGTGATATTCTTGATAGTAATAAGGATATTTGGAAAAGAGTGGTGTTTTTATTTGGTGGAGGTGAGGCAGAAAGATAATGTGTGCTGTGTAACATTCTCCTCTACCCAAAATGAAAAGGGAGAGAAAGAAAGGACTCTTATTGACCAATTTTTGCTGGAGCCTATCCCATGGATGTCTGTTGAAGTCATGAGGTGATGTAGGGAGGCAAGAGATAAGTATGCTTTCAGGGGGCATGGAGAGGAGTGACAAAGACAAAGAAAATTATTAGGGCGAGACATTCTTCCAGCTGAAGACAACTTAGGTCATAAAGAGAGATCTTTGAAAAAAGAGAGAGAGAGAGAGAAAAGGATCCAGATGGGCAAAAATAAATTGTAGCTACTTTGTGTGTGTGTGTGTGTGTGTGTGTGTGTGTGTGTGTGTGATGTCAAGGAATTGGAAATTGAGGTAATGTCCATCAATTGGGGAATGATATATAAATGTAATGGAATATCATTGTTCTAAAGGAAATGATGAGCAGATAGATTTCAGAAAAAAAAACCTGGACTTATATGAAATGATGTTTAGTGAAGGAAGCAGAATCAGGAGAACATTGTATACAGTAACAGCAAGATTGTGTGATGATCAACTAGGATTGTCTGGGGAGACATAATTAACTCTGATGCTGAGTTCTTTTTCTCAGACTTAGTGTGGTTCCCCTACACAGTTCCCCGATACAGAGTGATCTGGTCCATTGTCCTGTCCCACTCTTTTTGTTCCTCTATTCTTTAACCTGGCACTAATAGCTGGTGCTACAAGATTGATATCTGTAGTTTAGGTCTTTAGGATTCCAGAAAGAAGAGGGTAGGGGTGGAACTGAGCTCTTTTTCAAATCCATACATATGTCCTTCCCCCTTTTCTCTATTCTGTACCTCTCTTGTAAAGAACTTTTGAACCATAGAAGACTGCCACTGCAATGCTGCAACATTCTGCAGCTTAGGGTTGGAATCTCTAGGGAACTGGAAAGAGTTAAGTGTGTAGTGCTGAATTTAAGTGAAATTACCATCTGGAGTCTTGGATCAGCCAGTGAAGACATCACTACCAGTAGTATATGTAATAAGGAAGTGTTTAATGACTTCAGCGTAGACATCAATTCATAGGTTTGTTGTTTTTTTAAACTTTCTTATGTGTTCCTGTTGTACTAGTTCATGGATACAGCTGAAGTTGCTTTATCTTTGGTATATTATTTCTGTTTTAGAGAAATTTTAGAGATTGAGGGGATCAGAGGAAATGACTAGTCCTTCATCTTATTAATCACGTAGCCCAGAGATCTCCTTGAGTTTTTTATATTGATATTAAATTTTCTCCCCATCCTCATATTTTTCTCACTGGACATTTTAATATTCAGGAAATAGTTTTATACTAAATGTCCTAATTTTCAGGCTAAAATACTAATATGATTCAATTTCTAACATCTTCTTAAAAACAACTCTACTACTGATTTGGAATGTTTTGTTCTCCCAAAATAATTCATGCATAAATAAATCACTTTTAATGAACCTCATAACCAAATTGAAATTGTTAAAATTGGCATGTCTAATGCTAATGCATTAGATGCAGAGAGTAGAAGAATTCATTGTTTCTGAGCACTAAAATAATACTTTTGAGTCCAGCTATTGATAGAAATAATCTTGCTGGGCCAAAAGACAAAAGAGTAATTAAAAGCCAGTTTTAGAATTTCTTTTATTCTCATTTTTAGTGTTTCTTTGTGATTCAATCTTTGTGGAGTTGTCTCAGAATTATATGACTGGAATACAGATGATGCATGTCAAGATCACTAAGTTTCTTTTCTTCCTATATTTTACCATCTTTCAATAAGTGTTCTCAGTGAGAAATAAACTATCTTTGTGTAATTTCAAAGCTACAATTATAAGGATAAACCTTTGGATTCAGTTCATTGAATTAAAGAAATGGAAGGTGTGAAAGAATTATACTATCAGTAATTTCAAAATTACAATTATAAGAGAAAACTTTGGATTCAATTCATAGAATTACAGAAATGGAAGGTTTGAAAAAATCATTTATTTATCCAACCCCATTATGATTTCTCTCCCAAACCCTTAACCAATGAGTGCTACTTCCATCCAATTTCATTATCACATATTCTGATTATCTGTATAAATGCCTAAATCCCAGAAATGCTGGAATTTTTTTTAAACCAATGTTTTCTGGAGTAAGAAAAGTGGAGTATCTTATTTCCTTTTATCTTGTGAAAAATAGAAAGTGGTTCAATACTTTAAATCTTTTATAAAATTGAGAAATAATCTGAAAGAAACCATGATTAAGTTTTGCCTGATATTAAAATGCTTAATTTTTCCTGAATTATTATTTTCTGTATACCTTGATTCTTTTCCAACTACATTTGCATTCTCTATACAGTGGTATCAATATCCTTTTTTGTTGCTATTTGGCTAAGTCTTCCTTACTTAATTATTTTTTACTTTTTCTCATAAACCAATTTTGTCACCTCAATCATAATTTTTGCCCTTTTCTTAGCTTCTAATTTATTAACAACTAATGAGGAATCAAGAATTTAACAGTACTCAGTGGAGTATCTTTCTTAGAGCTTTAGTGTAACCTAAATATGATCTTTCCTGATCTTCACAGTTGGGAGTTGTCCTCTACTAAAAAATTACTTTGAATTTATATATATATATATGTGTGTGTGTGTGTGTGTGTGTGTGTGTGTGTGTGTGTGTGTGTGTATTTTGCTTTTCTGATTCTTGCTGATTTCAGTGCAAAGAAAGGAAAAAAGTAAAGATGTGAGCAAAATAAGCGGGAAAGTATGATTCAATATTGGAGAATGAAAGGCCAAAGACACATGGATTATATAGAAGGCCCATGCCTTGTTATAATTTTTAAAAATATGTAACTTTATTCTGACAAAATTCTAAACAAAATGTTTAATTCTATAGTAGCAAATTGGGAAAAAAGAGAACTGAACATGACATTGCATATGTTTATTTTGAAATGCTTGCTTTTCTTTTAAAGTATATGATACTTTTATTAAATTAATGTTTAAAATAGACAACATACATATTGTAGTTACATAATGGTTTATTATGATATACTTGCTTTTGTTTTAAAGTATATGGTACTTTTATTAAATTAATGTTTAAAGTAGACAACATACATAATGGTTCATTTCAGAATTTTTTTTCTGATAAATATACCCTTGGAATTAATTTTAAAAATGGTTTTGCTAGTTTAATTTATAGATATTTATACATAAATACGTTTCATATGAAAACAAGCAAAATAATTTAATTTATGAAACAGTTCTGTATAGAGTAAAGTAGCACTGACTCCTCAAATTCAACTATGCCATACTAGTTAGTTAGTTGTTGTCCTTCACACTGGGGACCAAAATGACATCACTACATCATGGTTTATGTACAGTGTGTCCAACTGTAGCTGACTAGACCAATACAAGCTTGGAAGGTTCTACCACAGCTTAGAAACAAATAGTCAAATATAATGATATAAAGGCACTTATCTCTAGTATATTTGTGGGGTCTTGATTGGTGAAAACCATATGATTGGGGTAAAAGTTATTCCAAGGGAGGGAGAGTAGCAGCTATTACAAGGACATTGTGTCTGGCAAATAACCTTGTGTGTATCTGGGAACTTATTCAAACTGACCAGCACATAGTCTTGTGGAATCCCTATTGAGCTGAAAACCATAACATGGATATAGTAATCAGCGGCAAGCTCTAGCAAGAAATAACAAGGGCATTGTAAATAAAACATAGTCTTCACTGTGTCCACCATATAGCCTTGAGTGTCTAGGCACTCACCCAACAGTGCTGATGGGAGACTGGAGTCTTGGGACCCACGCCTCAAATTAAAACTGCTTGCTAAGCATAATACAAATCCACAATGACATATGTAATGATGTTTTGCATTCCTCTTCACTTTATTTGATTTCAAATAATTACCATGGGCTTTTTTTGGGGGGGGTCTTTTATAGGAGCCACTAAATAGTTTGGCCACCATACCAGATTACCATACCAGGGATCAAACATCCAATGTGTTGCCTGGCAGTCACCCCAAGACAATCCCTATGTAGGTAACCTATATGATTATTAAACCACCCATATAATTATAATGGAGCTCCTTGCCTCTTTCTGTAGTACAATTAGCTTGTCCATTGGTGGGGGGTAGGGGAGAGATTTGGAGTTTCCTTGTTTGGGAAATTCTGGACCCTAAAATAATGATTCTATAAACTATCTCACCCCATGATATATTATCTTATCCTTGTATCTTATCTGAGTACTACATCACCAATTTCCTCATGAAATTTGCATAATTGTTGGCTTTTAGTTTTGATAATACTGAGGTATTAGCTGGATGCCAACTTCCAAGAACCCCTACTATCACTGTATATATTCTGTAGCACATTGAACCAGATAATAAATTATTTGATATTTGGATAATTTGGAAAGCAGAATATCTAGTTTTATAAGGTTTAGTTCATTCATGACAGCAGCAGTGTAGTTCTTGTGTTCACAGATTACTAAATTTAGGCTAAGTACTTCTTTCAATCTTGAAACTAAACCTTGGTAATTTCTAGCAATTTAATGACTTGCATTATTTTATTTAACATGATGTTCACTTGAGTAACAACAGTTACTCATCTGAAGACTTCAGTGACAGAATATGTGAGAGAATGCTTCATTTGATGCCCCACACCAAAGACAGTGCTTATTTCCAGAGCCAAATCTCCTGGTCCCATTCAATAGTGTACTGTCTAATCTGGCTCTGTGAATAAAATGCCCAGGCTGAAAACTGGTTAAAAAAATCCTTTCCTCATAAAAAAAAAAAATTGGCAGCCGGAGCCAGAGAGGTGACAGATTATACCTCTCTGATCCAGTTTGCCAACTAGCCACTAATATAAACTTAACTGACTACTTTAATATCCTTTCTACCCTTTTGGAGGCCAAAGAGCCAGGGATAAGATATTGTTTGTCCTCCACTTGTATGGAGTCTTTGTAAACATCTGCTAAGAAACTACTTGAAGTCAGGACTAGAAGTCCATTACAATTACACTCTCATTACCAAACTCTCCATAGAGCCATTCAAGCAAGTGGCAAAGTCAGGCTTGATTTTATTTTTCAACACATCACTGAGGAGGAGGTAACAAAGCCTATCCAGCCTGAGACCATACTGTTTGACATGAAACATCTGTTTGATATCCACTGCCACAACAAGGAGCAGTGATTTCATTTTTCCTTTTTTAAAAGGGAGGTATAAGGGCTCAATATTGGCTTTTTTTAGAGAGTGCTTTGATCTGTCCAGGAGATTAAGGATACTCTTGAAGACAGCACCATTTTTTAAAAACAGTATTTTCTTCTCTGCCCCCCCACATGCAAAAACAATTTTTAAAATGCTTTTTTTTAAGTTTTGAGTTCCAAATTCTATCCCTTCCTTCCAGTAGAGCAGGTAAAGAGAAAAGCTATCTCCCTACGAACATATCTTAACATAGTAGAAAAAGGGAAGATTAAAGAATCCAATATTCATTTTTGGAAATTAAAATAGCAACAAATGAACAAACCACAAAAAAACCACAAAAGAGGATATATTAAAATTTAGAAAAAAATACAAATTAGAAACAAAAATACAGGAATAATAAATTTAATGAAAAGCTGCATCTGAAAAAACTAACAATTGATAAACTTTCAGTAAATCTGATTTTAAAAAGAGAGTAGAAAATCAAATCAATAAAATGGCAAATGAGCAATATAAAATAACAAACCCAGAAAAATTAAAAGAATAATTACAACCTAATATGCAGTTATATGCTAACATACTGATATCAAGAAAAAATAGAGAAATATTTTCAAAAATCAAACTACTGGAATTACTAGAAGAAAAGATAGAACTCTTAATCTAATCTCAAAAAATGAAGTAGATTAGAAAGAAAATGGACTACCAAAGGAGACGAAGGTTGTGGATATGGGGGATTGATTCGGATAATGGTGTATTCTTGGACCAGAGCTCAATTTTTAAAGTCATGGAATAGATTGGGGAAAAACAAAAAAACAAAAAATCTTTTAAAAACCTAACCACACAAAGCTACTATTATGACAGGAAAGATCAAAACACAAATTCAGAAAAAGACAACAATGCCAAAATGCCTACATAATAAAGTTTCAAAGATGAATTGTTCTTGAGCCCCAAAAGAATTGGCAGAGCACAAAAAGTGCTTCAAAAATCAAATAAGAGAGACATGAGAAACCTTGGGAAAAGATGAGTTATACAAGGGAATCATAGGAAAAAAGAGTCAGAAACTTGGTAAAGGAAATATAAAATGGAAAAAGATGTACAAAAATTCATTGAAGAAAACAATTCCTCAAAAAGCTAAAATTAGTCAAATGAAAAGGAAGGTAGAAAAGCTCACTGAAGAAAAAGAATTCCTTAAAAAATAGAAGATAATGACTACATGAGATGTCAAGAATCAATCAAATAAATTCAAAAGAAAAAAATTAAAGAAAATAGGAAACCTCATTGGAAAGACACTGACCTAGAAAACAGATCCAGGAGAGATAAGTTAAGAATTTTTTGACTACTTGAAAGCTATGATTAAAAAAAAGAATCTGGACAACATATTTCAAGAAATTATTAAGGAAAACATCTTGATATCCTAGAACCTAGAGGGTAAAATAGTAATTGAAGCAATCAACTCATCATCTCCTGTTAAAGAGATCCCAAAATGAAAACTTCCAGGTATATCATAGCCAAATTTTAGAGCTCCCTAGGTCAAGGAGAAAGTATGGCAAGCAGCCATAAAGAAACTAATCAAATACTGAGGTTCATAGTCAGGATTATACAAGATTTAGTAACTTTTACATTAAAAGATCAGAGGTCTTGTAATATGATATTCTGGAAGCAAAGGCAACCAAGAATCATCTACCTAAATCAAGAGAGCATTGTACACAGTAACAAGATTATGTGATCAATGATAATAGACTTGGCTCTTTTCAGCAATAAGGGGATTCAAGGCAATTCCAATAGACCTGTGAGGGAAAGTGCCATCCACATTCAGAGAGAGAACTATGGAGACTGAATGTGGATCACAGCATAGTATTTTCACCTTTTTTTGGTTGTTGTTGTTGTTTGCTTGTTTTTTTTTTTTTTTCCCCTCATTTGTTTTTGGTTGAACAAGTCATGGTTTGTGTGTGTAACAGGAGAAAAACACAAGTTGCTATTAGCTTATAAAGGATCATTCTTTTATATCAAATGCAAGAAAACTTAGGTGAATATTTTTCTTTTTGTATTTGTTTGAAGTGGAGACTTCATTTCTTCAGTTTATTTGCTGAAGCAATTGGGGTTAAGTGACTTGCCCAGGGTCACACAGCTAGGAAGTGTTGTTTCTGAGGCCAAATTTGAACTCAGGTCCTCCTGACTTTAGGGCTGGTGCTCTATCCATTGAGCCACCTGGCTGTCCCAAGACTTCATTTCTTTATTAAAATTCAGTTTTTAAAAGATGTCAGGTGTGCTGTCTGCCCAACACATACTAAATTTGATTCCAGCTTATGAGCTTTTTCATTTCCTCTTTATACTTTTCCCTTTCTAGATAACTGCCATTAGCTCTACAAAATGCTGGACTGCATTCTATTTTAAATCCAACTGAGAGTATTTAGTACACGAGCAGTATTTTCCTTACTATGAAAGATGACAGGTAAAAATGTGTCAATAAATCAGTGCTATAATGAAATATAAGATGATTATATAGGTGACACAGTAGATAGAGTGCCAGGGCCTGAAGTGAGAAAATCTCATTTTCCTGAGTTCAAATCTGGTCTCAAGACACTCACTAGCTATGTTATCCTGGAGAAGTCACTTAACTCCATTTGCCTCAGTTTCTAATTCTGACAAATGAGCTCAAGAAGTAAATAGCAAACCACACCATTATCTTTGCCAAGAAAAAAACCCAAATGGGTCATGAAAAGTCTGACACAACATGAAGAAATCATGAAATAGACACAAAATTGTTAAACTAACTAGCAATGGATTTTTGGCTTTCATTGTAGATTTTTTTAAAAAGAGTTATAATATATTTTAAAGAGCCATGGATTTAGTGTCAAACAAACTTGAATTTCAGTCTCTACTCAGTAGTTTTCTACATGTGACTTCAGAGCATATAATTTAATTTACTATACCTCGTCTGTAAAATAAGGGGATTGAATTAAATGATCTGTTAAGTCCTTTCCAATTCTGAACCGTATGTTCACTGCAGCTTTCAATTGACATGAAGCCTATTTGGATGTGTCCACTCCTAGAGTTCTAATACCCAAGCTTTTTGTGGGACCCAGGCATAGATCTTAGCCATGGTTTAACCTAAAGACCTAAAGACAAAAAACCTAAAAGGTCTTCAGTTGGAGTGCAGATTCTTTTCACATTTCTTGAAAATTAATATGGTGTAGGAAAGATCTTCAGAACATAGTTATTTTTGAGTAAAATATTAAAACATCATTAAACCATGCCCTTTTGGATCTTTTTCCTTATTCAATATCTAATATTGTTATTCTGTTCTGTTATTGTAGCACCTTAAGTGAGGATATATTTGAGTAAGAATAAATAGATCCTCAAATAGCTAGGCATTAGCTCATGTAAAATTGTGCAAGTAGGGGCACTGGATTCAAATACTTCTTTAAAATATTCACATGATAATGGGAATTTTATTGTACTGTAAGAAATGAACAGGCAGATTTCAGAAAAACCTAGAAAGGTTTATAAGAACTGTTGCAAAATGAAGAGAGCAGAACTAGGAGAACATTGAAGAAACAAAAAGTAATAATAATAATACTGATGGTCAGGATAAATATGAGTAACCATAATTTGAACCAGACCAAATAAATAAACAGAAACATGAATAAATATACAAATAAATGCATGATTGAATGAAATGTATGTAATTATGTAGGAAAAAGTATCATAGCTTTAAGGATTACATAAATGAAAATTTTGGCATAATGATTAAAATATATTCTAAATAAAATAAGGGAAACTTGACTATATTACATATATGTATATATAGTTATTTTACATACTTTAGTGGTTAATTCTCAGGTGTTCTTTGAAATTTACAGATATGGGGGGCGGAGCCAAGATGGTGGAGTGAAAAGGTAACTTTCTGCCTCTCCTCCGATCTTCTCTCAAATCAACAATAAAATAAGCCTCTGAACTGATCTTCAAGTCAATGAACTCAGAAATATTTGGACAATGCTCTCTGGATAACTTCATATCAGGTTAGTCGGACTCGGACAGAGAGATAAATACATGACTCCTGTGTAGGCCGGAAGTGAAGGTGGGACTCAGCTCAGCTCATAGTGGCAGAAATTCCAAACTGCAAACTCCAAATTCCAAACACCTGGAGTTTATCTGAGTCACTGGGGACACTCTGCCCTGATTGGGGGCAGGTGTTCTGGCAGACTTGCCTTGTTTAAGGAGTAATTCGGACTTAGTCCTAGCCCCCACCGGCCCAGCACCTTAAGTCAACTAGCCGAAGTGCCCCAGGGCAAAGCGTCTTCAGGCAAGGTTTTTTTTCTTCCCCTACCTTAAAGAGATATCCACGCTGTCTAAAAAAAAAAATGAAGAAGCAAAAGAGAGCTCTCACCATAGACAGCTTTTATAAAGAGAAAGATGTGATCACCCCAGATCCAGAGGTTCCTTTAGACAAAACTCAAGAGAAAATCAGCAAGGACCATCACTGGTCCCCTTTTCAAAAAGCCATTCTGGAAGATTGCATAAAGAACCTCAAAAGACAGCTGGAGGATAAATGGGAAAATAAACTGAAATCAGTGCAAGAAGGATGCAATATCTTGCAAGAAGGATATGATGCCCTGCAAAAGAGATATGAAAAAGACACCAATTTATTGAAAAATACAATTAGTGAAGTGGAAAAAGAGTGCAATGAACAAATTGGCCAGTTACAAAAGGAGCTCAAAAAGGTAACTGAAGAAAACAACACTTTAAAATAAGAATTGAACAAATGCAAGTGAATGACTCAATAAGAATTCAAGACTTCAAGAATCAGTCAAACAAAAACAAAAACATGAAAAATTAGAAGAAAATATGAAATATCTCCTAGGAAAAACAACTGACTTGGAAAATAGATTTAGGAGAGACAATCTAAGGATTATAGGACTTCCTGAAAGCCATGATGAAAAAAAGAATCTAAACACTATCTTCCAGGAAATCCTGAAAGAAAACTGCCCTGAGATTGAATGGAGACAGTAGGGAGTTTACTTTTTTCTCAGCAGTCCATGGAACCTATACAAAAATTGACCATGTGTTAGGGCATAAAAACCTCAAAATCAAATGCAGAAAGGCAGAAATAGTAAATGCATCCTTTTCAGATCATGGTGCAATAAAAATCACATGCAATATAAGGCCAGGAGAAAATAAACCAAAAGTTAATTGGAAATTAAATAATCTAATTCTGAAGAATGAATGGGTGAAAGAGCAAATCATAGACACAATCAATAATTTCATCCAGGAGAATGACAATAAGGAGACAACATACCAAAATTTGTGGGATATGGCTAACGCGGTTATAAGGGGCAATTTTATATCTCTAGATGCTTACTTGCATAAAATAGAGAAAGAAAAGATCAACTAATTGGGCTTATTATTAAAAAAAACTAGAAAAAGAACAAATTAAAAACCCTCAATTAAATACCAAATTGGAAATTCTAAAAGTAAAAGGAGAAATTAATAAAATTGAAAATAAGAAAACTATTGAATTAATAAATAAAACTAAGAGTTGGTTCTATGAAAAAACCAACAAAATAGATAAGCCTTTAGTTAATTTGATAAGAAAAAGGAAAGAGGAAAATCAAATTGTTAGTCTCAAGAATGATAAAGGAGAACTTTCCTCTAATGAAGAGGAAATTAGAGCAATAATTAGGAGTTACTTTGCCCAACTTTATGCCAGTAAGTTTGATAATCTAAATGAAATGGAGGAATATCTACAAAAATATAGATTGCCCAGGTTAACAGAAGAGGATATAAATTATTTAAATAGCCCCATATCAGAAAAAGAAATAGAACAAGCTATTAACCAACTCCCTAAGAAAAAATCTCCAGGGCCAGATGGATTTACATGTGAATTCTACCAAACATTCAAAGAACAATTAATTCCAATACTATACAAACTATTTGAGAAAATAGGGACAGAAGGTATACTGCCAAAATCTTTCTATGAGACCGATATGGTGCTGATAGCTAAACCAGGTAAGGTGAAAACAGAGAAAGAAAACTATAGACCAATTTCCCTAATGAATATTGATGCAAAAATTTTAAATAAGATATTAGCAATGAGATTACAGAAAGTCATCCCCAGGATAGTACACTATGACCAAGTAGGATTTATACCAGGGATGCAGGGCTGGTTCAATATTAGGAAAACTATCAGCATAATTAATTATATTAATAACCAAACTAACAAAAACCATATGATTATCTCAATAGATGCAGAAAAAGCCTTTGATAAAATCCAACACCCTTTCCTATTAAAAACATTAGAGAGTATAGGAATAAATGGGCTTTTCCTTAAAATGATCAGTAGCATTTATTTAAAACCATCAGCAAGCATCATATGTAATGGAGACAAACTAAAACCATTCCCAATAAGATCAGGAGTGAAACAAGGCTGCCCACTGTCACCATTACTATTTAATATTGTATTAGAAATGTTAGCTTTAGCAATAAGAGAAGAAAAAGAGATAAAAGGAATCAGAGTAGGTAATGAAGAAACCAAATTATCACTCTTTGCAGATGACATGATGGTATACTTAGAGAACCCTAGAGACTCAACTAAAAAACTACTAGAAACAATTCACAACTTTAGCAAAGTGGCAGGATACAAAATAAATCCACATAAATCATCAGCATTTTTATATATTACCAACAAAGTTCAGCAGCAAGAGATACAAAAATAAATTCCATTCCAAATAGCAGATGATAGGATCAAATATTTGGGAATTTATCTGCCAAGGAAAAGTCAGAAACTATACGAACTAAATTACAAAACACTTTCCACACAAATAAAATCAGACCTAATCAATTGGAAAAATGTTAAGTGTTCATGGGTAGGCAGAGCGAACATAATAAAAATGACAATACTACCCAAACTAATCTACTTATTTAGTGCCATACCAATCAAACTCCCTAGAAATTATTTTACAGATCTAGAAAAAATAGTAGCAAAGTTCATTTGGAAGAACAAAAGGTCAAGGATTTCAAGGGGATTAATGAAAAAAAAAGGCAGATGAAGGTGGCCTTGCTGTACCAGATCTAAAACTATATTATAAAGCAGCGGTCATCAAAACCGTTTGGTACTGGCTAAGAAATAGAGCAGTCGATCAGTGGCACAGGATAGGATATCAGGACAATCTAGGCAATAACCTTAACAATCTAGTATTCGATAAACCCAAAGACCCCAGCTTTTGGGATAAATACTCACTATTCGGCAAAAACGGCTGGGAAAATTGGAGGCTAGTGTGGAAGAAATTGGGGCTTGACCCACACCTAACACCACATACCAAGATAAGATCTAAATGGGTTCATGATCTAGATATAAAGAGGGACTTTGTAAGCAAGTTAGAGGAACGTAATATAGTTTATCTCTCAGACCTGTGGAGAAGGAATAAATTTATGTCCAAAGAAGACCTGGAACTCCTAATTGAACACCAGATGGATAATTTTGATTATATTAAGTTAAAAAGTTTCTGTACAAACAAAACAAATGCAGACAAGATTAGGAGGGAAGCATCAAATTAGGAAATCATCTTTA
>JAJPUD010000005.1:1322581-1423921 GCA_023553655.1 Myrmecobius fasciatus
AACAGTATTACATGATGATCAATTCTGATGGACATGGCTCTCTGCAACAAAGAATTGTCTCAAACCAGTTCCAATTGTTCACTGAAGAAAACCATATACACCCAGAGAGAGGGAAATGAAATATGGACCACAACGTAACATTTTCATGATCTCTATTGACATTTGCTTGCATTGTGTTGCCTTTCTCTGATTCTTTTTTTTTCTTGTAGATAGGATTTTTCTTGCATAACTTCTCAAGCATTTCAACATTATTAACATGTAGTGGACTTCCTGCCATCTAGGGGAGGGGAGGGGACTGGGGGTAAAATTTGTATTGGAAAGCTTTGTAAAGATCAATGTTGGGGAACTACCCACACATATGTTATACAAATAAAAAGCTTAATAAAAAAAAAGAAATTTACAGATATTTAGAATGTGATTTTCATTTCTATTATTGCTTCTTTTATTTTATTGTTATCAGCAGAAATGTTGATTTTTGAGTGTTTACTCTGCAGCTGCAACTTTGCTGAAGTTAATTAATTAATATCTGCACTGTGTCCATAGGATTTTCAAAGTATACCATTGTATATTCAGCAAATAGGGATAGTTTTATCTCCTCTTGACCTATTTTGTGTCTCTTATTTCTTTCTCTTGTCTTATTGTATTTAGCTTTATCTAGAATTTCCAGAACTATGTTAAATAATAATAAAGAGAGTGGGCATTGTTGCTTTACTCCTATATTTTTTGGAAAAGATCCTAAGGCATGCCCATTTCATATGACGCTTGCTTTTGGTTTTAGATAGATGTTTTTATACGAAACAAAGGTCCCTCTATGCTGATGCTTTGTAGATTTTTTAAAAAGCCTAAATTAGTATTGGGTTTTGTTAAAGGCTTTTTTCTACATCTATTGAGGTGATCATGTAAATTTGCATGTTTTAAATTTTAATATCAACTCTTGATTCTCCTCTCCTCACCCCGGATGTTGGACCATCCTCTGTGTTTTTCCTTGTGTTTTAGCCTTCCCAATACTTTAGGTATTAGGGCATTTATTTCATAAAAGGATTATGTTAGGATATTTTCTTTCTCAATTTTTGAGAAAAATAATTTGTGAAATATGAATACTAATTGCTCTTTAAACATTTGATAGAATTCTCTTTTGAATCCATCATTTTCTGAGATTGGGTTAACTTAGATCTCTGTTTATCTTCCAGTTTGAATATTTTATATTTTTGAAAGTATTTCTTTATTTCTTTTCTGTCCTCAATGTTGTTAGCATATAATTGTGCATAATTAATTCTGATTATTCTTTTTTATTCTTTGTTATTATTTCATATTGTTCATTTGCTATTTTATTGATTTGATTTTGTGCCCTTTTTCTTTAATCAGTTTAGCTAAAATTCTGTAAAATTTGACTAGTCTCAAAGAACTATCTTTAATTCTCATTTATTATTTCTCTTTTTTGTTTCCAAATTACATACTTTTCCTCTAATTTTTAAAAATATATCCAACTTTGATCTTATTTTAGGCTTACTTATTATTTTGCTTTCCATTTTTAAAAGGGGCAGCTGATGGTACAGTGGATAAAGTGAAGGGCCTGGAATCAGGAAGGTTCCTCTTTGTTAGTTCAAATTTAGTCTCAGATACTTACTAGTTATGTGACTGTGGGTAAGTCATTTAACATGGTTTGTCTCAGTTCCACATTTTTAAAGTGAGTTGGAGAAAAAATTGGTAAACCACTGAAGTATCATTTTCTAAGAAAACCCCAAATGGGAACACAAAAAATCAGATATAACTAAAACAATTTAACAGTAACAAAAATGTCAAAAAATGCATATTGGGTTCATTAAGCCTTTCTTTTTCTCTTTTTTTAATTTTAATTTTTTACTTTTTTTTTTTGCTGAGGCAATTGGGATTAAGTGACTTGCCCAAGGTCACACATCTAGGAAGTATTAAATGTCTGAGGTCCGATTTGAACTCAGGTCCTGCTGACTTCAGGGCCGGCACTCTATTCACTGCACCTTCTAGCTGTCCCTCTATTTTATTAATGTGTATTTATGAAGATATAATTTTCTTCCCTTTGGGCTATTTTAGCTGCATCCCAGAAATTTTGATATGTTGTCTCATTATAATTTTCTTTTATAAAAATTATTATTTTTATAAGTTACTCTTTTCTCCATTTATTTAAGATTTTATTATTAAATTTGTGTCTATCTTTGTTGCTCCTAATTTTTGTTGTATTATGGTTTATAAAGAATACATTTATGGGGTGGATTCTGGGAAGATGTCAGAGTAGGTCAGAAAATTCCAAGTTCTCCAGATTTCCTTCACAAACAAAGCAAAATTGCACCTCAGGGTGAACATAAACCAATGAAAAATAAATAAATATTGGGGCAGACAGGAGTACTCCTGGGATATATAAATAAATATTGGGGCAGACAGGAGTACTCCTGGGATAACCCAAGGAAGACCAGAAGGAAGACTCCAGGATGGAGGATTAGCTGGTGTGAAGTGTAAGCACCTCCAGACTATCTCCACAGAAACAGCAAGAAGGGAGCCCTATTCTGAAGTAGTTTCAGCACAAACCACTGGAATTTTCACCTCTGAACTGGGGATTTAGGGGTCTGAGTCCAGGAAGACTGGGGGAACCTTTCCTGATGAGGAATACCAGGCCCAGCTGTTCTGCAGAGATGTGAGCCTGGGTAAGAAGGAACCAGCACACATCCTGGGAGTACAGAAGCAGTAGGGCAGGGATACTGCTGGTTAGAGCACTTGCAGGAGGATGGAGTTTAGGGTTTCAGGTCAGAGGAGAGAGCTAAAGTAAAGCCAGAGGCACTACCTCCTTCACTCCCCCCAGATTAGAAGTGGTTACTCTAATAAGTTTTCATTTTAAAAAATGAGCAGGCAAAGGAAAAAGAACCCAACCATTGAAACCTACTATGGACATAGAGAAGACTGGGATTCATCTTTAGAGGAAGACAGTGAAATTTTAAAAAGCCTCTCCTATCCTAAAGAATAATGTTAAATGGCCACCTGTCCAAAAAGAATTTGTAGAAGAACTCAATAAAAGACTTTAAAGATCAAATGAGAAAGATTGAGGAAAAACTAAAAAAAATTCAAGAAAAACAAGATTATGAAAAGAAAGTCAATAAGAAATGTAAATTCATAGTATTAAAGATGAAAATAATTCTTTGAAAAATAGAATTAGGCAAGGGAAGTCAATGAAGCTATAAGCTATAAGAGACCAAGAAATAACAAAATACAAAGAATGAAATAAATAGAGGGTGAAACAATATATTATATATATTTAATATGGATGTGTATATAGATTTAATATGGATATGTATGGGCTTTTAATTAAAAAACCCAACAGATCAAGAAAACATAATGATAATTGGACTACTTGAAAACTATGACCAAAAGAACCTTGATATGATTTTATAAGAAATAATAAAAAAGGGTCCTGAAGTGATGGAACAATAAGGGAAAGTAGAAGTAGAAAAAATCTACCCATTACCACTTCAAAGAAATCTTACAAGGAAAACATATAGGAACATTATTGCTAAATTTCAAAACCTCCAGATGAGGGAGAAAATTTTACAAGAAACAAAACAAAACAAAAAACAATTCAAATGTTCTGGAGCTACAAATTAGAATTGTATAAAACTTATCAGCAACTAAAATAGAACACTGTTCTGGAATAATATATATATATATAATCAATCATAAGAACCAGGTCTATGGCCAAAAATATAATATCCAGCAAAACTAAGCACAATATTGAAAAAAGATTGGACATTCAATGAGCTCATAGATTTTCAAGATTTTGCCTCAACCACACCTAAACTCATTAGAAAATTTAACATATAAGAACCAACATCAAAAACTAATTTCAAGGGATTCAACAAGGACAAATTGGTTATGTTTTCTATGAATAAATATAAGCCATATGTCTAAGACTGACATCAGTAACAGTGGTTTAAAAGAAAGATTTGGGCAGAGCAGAGTATGATCTCAAAAAGCAAAACTATCTAGGAAAAGTTATAAATAATTATTATGCTATATAAATGAGGAAAAACTGACATAGAGGAATTAGATGGGGTAAGAGGGCTGGTAGCTCTGAAAATCTAATCCCATTGGGAACAGGCTAAATAAGTAACAATGCATACATCAATTACACATAATATACATACGTACATGTCTATACACACACACACACACACATAACATAAAGTAAATATGGCTCTCTCCAAAATCTATAAAGAAATAAGCGGGGAGAGAATAGGAGAAGTTGAGGTACAGAAGAGTGTTTGGATTAATGGAGGTGGGATAAGATATGTAATGGGAATGAGATAAAACAGAAGGGAAAGAGTGAGGTGAAGAAGACAAGGGATGGATCCATGGGTGGGGGAAAAGTTGGAGTAAAACTAGAATAGTTAGCAGGGATGGGAAATAAGAAAAATACACAAACATAAGGATCAGGAGTAGAATTTTATTTACTTATTTTTTAATAATAGCTTTTTATTTTCAAAATACATGCAAAAATATTTTTCAACATTTACCCTTGCAAAACCTTGTGTTCCAAATTTTTCTCCCTCCCTTTCCCCAGACCCTCCCCTAGACGGCAAGTAATCCAATATATATTAAAAATGTGCAATTCTTCTATACATATTTCCATATCTATCATGCTGCTCAAGAAAAATCAGATCAATAAGAAAAAAAATAGAATGAAAAAAAAGCAAGCAAACAAAAAAAGAAAAAAATACTATGTTCTGGTCCATATTCAGTTACACAGTCTTCTTTCTGGACGCAGATGGCTTTCTCCATCACAAGTCTATTGGAATTGTACTGAATCAACCTCATTGTTAAAAAGAGCCATGTCCATCAGAGACGATCATCACATAATCTTCTTTTTTTTTTTTTTTTTGGCTGAGGCAATTAGGGTTAAGTGACTTGCCCAGGGTCATACAGCTAGGAAGTATTAAGTGTCTGAGACCAGATTTGAACTCACTTCAGGGCTGGTACTCTATCCACTGCGCTACCTAGCTGCCCCACATAATCTTCTTGTTGCTATGTACAATGTTCTCTTGGTTCTATTCACTTCATCTAGCATCAATTCATGTAAGTCTCCCCAGGCCTTTCTGAAATTATCCTGCTGGTTGTTTCTTATAGAATAACATTCATTTACCATAGTTTATTCAGCCATTCTCCAATTGATGGGCATCCACTCAGTTTCCAGTTCCTTGCCACCACAAAAAGGGCTGCTAAAAACATTTTTGCACATGTGAGTCCCTTTCCCTTTTCTTTTTTTTTTCCCTTTCCCTTTTAAAAAAATCTCTTTGAGATAAAGACTCTGTGGAGACATTGCTGGATCAAAGGATATACATAATTTAATAGCCCTTTGGGCATAGTTCCAAATTGCTCTCCAGAATGGTTGGATCAATTCACAACTCCACTAACAATGGATTAGTGTCCTAGTTATTCCACAAACCCTCCAACATTTATCATTGTCTTTTCCTGTTGGGAATAGAATTTTAGGAAAAAGATTAAGGGGAGTAATCATTGCTCTCAAACAAAGTCAAACTTAAAGATTCAATCAAGAGAGAAATAGATATATTATATGAAAGTCACACCACTGTTGTTTTAGATGCATGTCAATATATGTGGATATGGTTATGTATATATATGTATGTATATATACACACACTTATGTCTCTGTGTATGTGAATATGTATGAATGTTTGTATAAGTATGTGTGTATATATGTGTGTGTGAATATATTACATATATTTAATATGGATATGTATCTATAAATATATCTGTGCTTAACTGTAGCATCCTTGGGAGGGATAGAGGGGATGAAAAGCAGAAAAAAAAATAAAGTAAAAAGTGCACAGCAAAAAAGGAGCAAAGAATAGATAAACTATCATGAATATAGGGTCTTCTATTAGTTTTCTTAAAATGGAAATCTATTGTTACATATTTTGAATCCTCCTTGATGTTCTGTTGGGCACATGACAATATATATTTTAAAATTTTCCTTTTTCTGTCTTTCTTTTTCTATTTTGTATTTAATTAGTTAAATAAATATTTTTTTAAAAAATGAATTATTTCTTTTTAGATTTATTTGCAATATTTTTGTACCCTAATAAGATGGTAGTATTGAGAAAGCATATATGTTCTTTGCATTCCCATTTAGAAAATGCATAGTATTTTAGCTCTTGTTTCTTCAGCAATGTTTTTATTTCTATATTTTCTACATTTTTTTATGTTTCTTTTGGAGTTAGGTATTGAGATATTGAAATCTCCTATCACTATTGTGTTATGCTCTTTGTATTTTTGTTGCCCAGTAAATCTAATTTAGATGTTAAGGCATTGGAGAATATATGTATAATACTGTTATTATTTTGTTATCAATGGTAATTTTTAGTATTTCCCCTGTTTAGCCCTTTTAGTTTATCTTTAGTTTGTTTTTTTTCTCCTTTTATTTTTTGAATGTTTGTTTTTTTACTTTGATTACATGATTATACCTCCTCTTGCTTTACTCCAAGTTTTTTTTTAGATTCATATGATGCATGGTAAATCTTTTCCCCACTCCTCATTTTTGCCCTCTATATGTCTTTGTTTTTTAAGTGTTCCTTTTGTAAGAAATATATTTTGGAGTTTTGCTTCTTAACCAATCTGTCATTCTTTTTTTTTCATTTTATTGGATTTTAAAATCTATTCATATTTAAAGTTATTTTTCTACTTGTTTCTAATATTGATTTTTTGAAGTTATGATTTTTCTCTTTAATGAGAGTACTAGTAAAGTTGTGAAATTGCAAATTACAAAGAAAACTTCAATAATTTTGTATTCAGTATAGTTTTTGAAAGTAATATTTGAATATTATGTTCATCCTCCAATTAGTTTTTTTTTAAATCAGAAAGAAACTTTTGTTCTCAGCAAGTCTCACTGCAATAAAGATGGTTTATTGTTCCCTTGTGAATAAGTCTCTCTTCATATAAATACTATATATATAAAATTAAAACACACAACCCCTGTTCTCATAATACTCTCCCAGAAGCTATATAAGCTCTTCAAAAACAATCAAAACACAATCAATCAAACACAAAACCCTCATAAAAGAAGTCCTTGAATCACAATTTGCAAGTTTATATCTATATCTATATCTATGTCTATATATATATTACATATGTTTTTTCTATGACAAAAAAGGGTTGGGATCCAGAAGAAAAATGCTTGATGAAAACTTGACAGAAGTTTGTGCTGAAAAATGTTATCTGGCTATTATAACTTAAAACAAATATTCAGTTTCTCTACAAATATTTTAAGTGTGAAGCATTCAGTTGAGATATTCATTACTAATGCAGTGCTTGAAAGCTTACTAAATGAAATCCTTCAGTGCCCAATCAGAAAAGCACGGGTGTGTTAAAATGCAAAATACAATTTATCTAATTCTTTAAAATGTATCATAGTACATACCCTAAATCAGATTTTCAAAGAGAAAACACCTTCCAATGTAACATTCCCCCCAGCATTTAAAAGGATCAATTCTCCCCTTTTAGATGTTTGCTCAGGAAGAAATCTTTACAGTCAGTATTTTTGATAAAGGTCTCATTTCTAAAATATATAAAGCATTGTGTCAAATTTATAAGAACATTAGTCTTTCCCCAATTGATAAATGGTCAAAGGATATGAACAATTTCCAGATGAAGAAGTTAAAGACATCTATAGTTATATGAAAAAATGCTCTAAATCACTTGATTAGAGAAATGCAAATTAAAACAACTCACACCTCACACCTCTCAGATTGGCTAAGATGACAGGAAAAGATAATGATGAATGTTGGAGGGGATGTGGGCAAACTGGGACACTAATGCATTTTTGGTGGAGTTGTAAAGTGATCCAAACATTCTGGAGACCAATCTGGAATTATGCCCAAAGGACTATAAAACTGTGCATTATCTTTGACCCAACAGTGCCATTACTGTGTCTGTATTTCAAGGAAATCATAAAGGCGGGAAAAGGACAATTTTTCTGTGATATTATATTAAGCAAATTTCCAAAGGATTATTCTTCAGGATTATCAAAGGCAAGCAAATCTCCAAAGGATTATTCTTCAGGATTATCAAAGGCAAGCAAAGCAAAGTATGGTCCATTTCTGTCAAGCATCCTCTTTTTTATTGCTGAATTATTTCTTTTCTTTTCTTTTTTCATTTAAGTTTTTTATTTGCAAAACATATGCATGGGTAATTTTTCAGCATTGACCCTTGCAAAGCTTTCTGTTACAAATTTTTCCCTCCTTCCCCCACCTTCTTCTCTAGATGGCAGGAAGTTTAATACATGTTAGTTATGTTAAAATATATGACAAATCAAATATATGTATACATATTTATACAGTTATCTTGCTACACAAGAAAAATCAGATCTACAAGAAAAAAAAAGCCTGAGAAGGAAAACAAAATGCAAGAAAACATCAATAGAGAGTGTGAAAATGCTATGTTGTGGTTCACAATCAGATCCCACAAGCTGCTCCCTGGGTATATACGGCTTTCTTCATTACTGATTAACTGAAATTTGTTTGAAACATTTCATTGTTGAAGAGAACCATATCCATCAGAATTGATCATCATATAGTCTTGTTGTTGACATGTACAATGATCTCCTGGTTCTGCTCATTTCATTTAGCATCAGTTCATGCAAGTCTCTCCAGGCCTCTCTGAAATCACCCTGCTGCTCATTGCTTACAGAACAATAATATTCCATGACACATCCATACACCATAGTTTATTTAGCATTCTCCAATTGATGGGCATCCTTTCAGTTTCCTGTTTCTTGCCACCAAAAAAAGGGCTGCCACAAACATTTTTGCACATGTGGGACCCTTTCCTTCCTCTAAGATCTCTTTGGAATATAAGCCCAGTAGAAACACTGCTGGGTCAAAAGATATGCACAGTTTGAAAACTTTTTGAACATAATTCCAAATTGCTCTCCAGAATGTTGGATTCATTCACAGTTCCACCAACAATGTATCAGTGTCTCAGTTTTCCCACATCCCCTCCAACATTTGTCATTATCTTTTCATGTCATTTTAGCCAATCTGACAGGTGTGTAGTGGTATTTCAGAGTTGTCTTAATTTGCATTTCTCTGATCAATAATGATTTGGAGCACTTTTTCATATGATTAGAAATAGTTTTAAATTAATCATCTGGAAATTATCTGTTCATATCCTTTGTCTGTCAAGCATTCTCTACTTTCTTCTTCAGCCAACTCCAATTGCAGCAAATTCCAATGCTGCTTCTGTTTCATGCTGCCAAATCAGTTCAATCAAATATTGTTGCTATAAATGAAAATAAAGATATGGATTTGTGTCTAACAGCTCTGGATGTAGGCTATTTATCAATGAAATAGTTTTCTGGATCTGACTTTTTAATGTCATCTCATGGATTTTGATTTGTCCATCAATGTTTCTAGATCAAGACTGGGGTCAATTTCAGATTTCATCTGAAACTTTTCTGTAACTTCTTTAAACTCATCTATAACAAGATGGTTCACATCAGCTCTTTGCATATGTAAGTTATTGAGTTTTTTCCATCCATTCATCTTTAGTGATTTCATCTGGTTTTTCTGTAAAACTCATTCTAAACTATTTTATGAAGAACCCGCCTCTTTGATTGTGTGGCCCCTACTCCCCAGCAGATTGGAGGGATGGGGCCATGGAGAGGGAAAGGGAGATTCCAGTTAGTTTCTTGTTTTGAATTTGATTGAAAGTAGAACTGAAAAATCCTGACTCATGGACAAAGATTTCTAAGGAGTGAAGGCAAGGCTGAACTCATATGATCCTATGAAAGGACCTTAGTTCTTTTGCATTTGTTCTTTTCAATTTTAGATGAAGGAATTGGAGACTTCTGAATTCAAAAGATCAGGATAATGTTCTGGCATGCAAGCATTCTCTAGTCTGGATTTTGCACTCAGCAGCAGCATAGGCACTCAGGAAAACAAGGAGTAAATTTCAGGAAAGACATTCTAGACCTAGGCCAGTGATGTTTAAATAATAACTACAGTAGTACAGGAGAACTGAATAGTTTTCAAGAAGTCTCAATGGGACAAAAAATGATTCCCAACTATCCCTAAAGTAATCATGAGATGGGTCCATAAGGAGGAGAAACAGAATAAAAAGGCAGTGTTGAAGTACTGTCTCTAGACTGAGAACCAATTATTGGTTTTTTTTTCCCTAGTCATCTTTTATTTATTTCCCCCACTCATCCTCTCCAAAGGGTTACAGCTAGAAGGCATCAGCACTGCACCTTCTGCCAGTGTTCACCGACTAGAATTCCATTTTCTTCTTTGCCTGAATACCTTTACTTTCAAAGGAGAGAGCACACCAAGATAAGATTGAAATGGGTTCATGATCTAGACATAAAGAATGATATCATAAACAAATTAGAAGAATGTAGGATGGTTTACCTCTCAGATCTGTGGACGAGGAAGGAATTTGTGACCAAATTATTAATCACAAAATAGATAATTTTGACAACATCAAGTTAAAAATTTTTGTACAAACAAAACCAATGCAGACAAGATTAGAAGGGAAGCAATAAACTGGGAAAACATTTTTTTTTACAAAGGTTCTGATAAAGGCCTCACCTCCAAAATACATAGGGAATTGACTCAAATCCATAAGAATTCAAGCCATTCTCCAATTGACAAATGATCAAAGGATATGAACAATTTTCAGATGATGAAACTGAAACAATTTCTAGTCACATGAAAAGGTGCTCCAAATCACCATTGATCAGAGAAATGCAAATCAAGACAACTGAGGTACCACTACACACCTGTCAGATTGGCCAAAATGACAGGAAAAGATAATGATGAATGCTGGAGGGGACGTGGGAAGGCTGGGACACCGATGCACCGTTGGTGGAGCTGTGAACGGATCCAACCATTCTGGAGAGCAATCTGGAGCCATGCCCAAAAAGCTATCAAACTGTGCACACCCTTTGACCCAGCAGTGCCTCCACTGGGCCCACATCCCAAAGAGATTTCAAAGGAGGGAAAGGGACCCACCTGTGCAAAAATGTTTGTGGCAGCCCTTTCTGCAGTGGCCAGAAACCGGAAACCGAATGGATGCCCATCAATTGGAGAGTAGCTGAACAAATTATGGTATATGAATATTATGGAACATCATTGCTCTGCAAGAAACAACCAGCAAGAGGATTTCGGAGAGGCCTGGAGAGACCTGCATGAACTGATGCTGAGTCAAACGAGCAGAACCAGGAGATCATTGTACACGGCAACAACAATACTATATGACGATCAATTCTGATGGACATGGCTCTCTGCAACAATGAAATGTTTCAAACCAGTTCCAATTGGTCAGTGATGAAGAAAACCATTTATACCCAGAGAGAGGCCTGTGGCATCTGACTGTAGACCACAACATAGCATTCTCACTCTGTTGTTGGTTGCTTGCATTTTGTTCTCTTTCTGTTTTTTCCCCCCTTCTTGATCTGATTTTTCATATATGTATATAGATATATACTGGATTTACCATATATTTAACTTATTTGACATATATTGAACTACCTGCCATCTGGGGTGGGGGGAAGGAGGGGATAATTTGGAACAGAAAGCTTTGCAAGGGTCAATGGTGAAAAATTTTCATGCTATGTTTTGTAAATAAAGCGCTTTAATTTAAAAAAAAAAAGAAATTGTCCTATAGAAACGACAAAGAGGATTCTCTCAGAAAAACCTAGAAAAACGGACTTGAGCTGATGCACAGTGAAAGATAACTATGAGAACATTGAACAGTCACAGCAATATTGTGAGATTACCAACTATGAATGATTCAGCTATCCTCAGCAATACAATGATCTGAGACAACTCTAAAGAGCTAATGATGAAAAAATGCTATTTACCTCAAGTGAAAAAACTGATGGAAGAACAATAGCGATTGAAGCATGGCTTGTCTTATTATTATTATTATTTACAATATGATTAAAATGGAAATGTTTTGCATGAATAAAATTTTTCTCAAGGAATTTTTAAAATTTAAAAAAAAAAAGGCATGTCCTCACTGAGCACATTCTAAGGTTTCTTTTCAATACATATCCTCTGATGAGAGGGTACTAGATGATCCCTTGCAGAAAGCCTTCCCACACTGAGTTCACAGAGGGCTTGGCCCCAGAATGAGTTTTCTGTTAAGAAGCTCCATACTCCATTTCAATGCCCTTCCTCATCCAGGTCAGTTATAAGATCCCTCTATTTCACACATGAATTCTCAGATGGTAAAGAAGGAATGACTTTGGCCTGAAGGCAATGATTCCATTTTTAAGATTTCTTTCCAGCATGAATTTTCTGATGTACAACAAAACTTTCCCTCCATGTAAAAGCCTTTCCACACTGCGTACATTCATAAGGTTTCTCTCCATTGTGTTTTTTCAGATGTACAATAAGACTTTCCTTTTTTCTAAAAGCCTTGTCACACTGATTGCATTGATAAGGGCTCTCGCCAGTGTGGATTCTCTGATGTCGAGTAACACCTCCCCTTTTCCTAAAAGCCTTTCCACATTGGCTACACTCATAAGGTTTCTCTCCAGTGTGGATTCTCTGATGTACCGTTAGGGATCCCCTTTCTGTAAAAGCCTTTCCACATTGATCACATTCATAAGGTTTTTCTCCAGTGTGGATTCTCTGATGTCGAGTAAGACTTCCCCTCTCTGTAAAAGCCTTTCCACACTGCTTACATTCATAAGGTTTCTCTCCAGTGTGGATTCTCTTATGTAGATTAAGTGAGCCCTTTTCCCTAAAGGCCTTTCCACACTGGTTACATTCATAAGGTTTCTTTCCAGTGTGGATTCTCTGATGTCGATGAAGATTATTCTTGTGTGTATAAGTCATTCCACACTGATTACATTCATAAGTGTTCTCTACACTGTGAATTTTCTGATGTTCCATAAAACTATCCTTCCCAGTAAAAGCCTTTCCATACTGATCACATTCATAAGGTTTTTCTCCAGTGTGGATTCTCTGATGTCGTGTAAAACTTTCCTTCTTTGTAAAAGCCTTCCCACACTGCTTACATTCATAAGGTTTCTCTCCATTGTGTTTTTTCAGATGTGCAATAAGATTTTCCTTTTTTCTAAAAGTCTTGTCACACTGGTTACATTCATAAGATTTCTTTCTAGTGTGAATTCTCTGATGTCGATAAAGATTACGCTTGTTTGTAAAAGCCTTTCCACACTGCTTACATTCATAAGGTTTCTCTCTGGTGTGGATTCTCTTATGTTGAGTAAAACTATCTTTCCTGGTAAAAGCCTTTCCACACTGGGTACATTTATAAGTTTTCTCTTGCGTGTGAATTCTCTTATGTTCAGCAAATTTTGAACTGGATCTGAAGGTCTTTTTACACTGATTACATTTATAAGCTTTTCCTTCAGTGTGGACTTTCTGATGTGCAAGAAGATTAGCCCTCTGTGTAAAAGTCTTTCTACAATGCTTACAGTTATAATGCTTTTCTATAGGGTAGAATGTTTCATGTGAGACACAGATTTTTCTCCAAGTGAAGTCACAGGGACCATCACTCATCAATCTTGGCTTGTGAGTTTCTACAAACAAAAGGCTTCGCTCTGCAGAAGTTTCCTTCACTTTAAGTCTGATATCTCCTTCTGGAGAGCATCTCCTCAGGCTTTCTTGGTCCAGCATCCAGGGTGCTTTCTTTTGCTTAAAATAAGAGATCACATCTCTGGGAACTGGCAGCCCCAGGGAGCGCAGGTTCCGGGCATTCTCCAGAATGACCTCCTTGTACAGCTTCTTCTGAGGAGAGTCCAAGAGGTCCCACTCCTCCTGGGTAAAGTCCACAGCCACGTCCCTGAATGTCACCAAGTCCTGAGCTTGTCTGCCGCTCCTGGGGCCCATTCCCTCTGGCTCCAGGCTCCCTCTGGGAGCTGCAAGCACAGTGCTGGCTTCCGGAAGTCAAAGCGATCGGAGCTCCCCGGGTAAAGGAGAGAGAAAAACCAATTATTGTTGAAGTGAGTTTAAAAAGCTAAGACCCAATTATAGATATAATGACAACCTATATTAAAGGAGCTTTGGAATGGCAGGCAGCCCCAGGAATACTTATCTGGTCATTAAATATGAAGTGGGGGTTGGGAGGAAACAAATCCCCAATCAAGTCCTATAAGGCAAAGTTCAGAGGAGATATGAGACATGCAATTTCTCCACTTCAAATATAGGCAGGGTGTTGAATTTTTGGTAAAGAGTCTGATGGGGAGGGGTGGGGGGGTAGGGAGTGGGAGGGAGGCTGGGAACATGGTAGAGATAAGATTTGGAATAATCCAGGGAATGTGCCTAATTGTTTTCAGCATTCAGGTAGAACTCCAGACCTGGATCCAGAAGCTAAAAAATAATTCCACCACTATTCCACCACCCCCCCCTCCACCCAGGGGTGGTCTTCCCAGGCAAAAAACCCCAAACAAACAACAAAACATTAGGATTTTTTGGATTAATCTGTTCCATTCATGGGTGGATACAATATGAAGGAAGGAGCTTTCAACAATAAAAATACTTTTATTTTTAAAACTCCAAATCTACCTGGAAATAATTTACATCCCTGAGTAAATGTGCACTAATGCCTTACAGTAGACAGTCTGACAGTGGACAGAGTTAAATGCATTAGCTAAGGCTTACTAAAGATAATTTCTTCCTTAAAAGAAAAAGTTATAGAATAGTCAAGATTTAATGGAGATAATTAATGGTTGCCATGGATTTATTGTGCTATAAGAACCAGACCCACATTCTCTTCAATACTACAAACTTTACTGGCAGGGGCCCTGAAGGTCTCATGTGCTGCTAGTTCTCAGCACCTTAGGAGTTTATACAGCAGTAACTGAACAAGTTGTTCCACTATCCTTAAAAAAACTGAGCTTAGATTTTACATAGCCTTGACTGACAGATTGGATACAACAACAATACAATAAACATACACAAAAAAACTGAGGGAATGGAGAGGGGGGAATTTACTATGCATCAAGTGAATCCAAAATAGTTGTTGTAATCATGCCATCTGACAAAGTAAAAATAAGCATTTATAATATAAAAAGAGATAAACAAGGAGAATATAAGATGCCAAAAGATCTATAGATAACAATTCAATATGAATTGTAAATTTATATATTTATATACTATCTAAATTCATGAAGTAAACATTATTTGAGCTACAAAAAGACCCAGGCAGAAGCATAACAATAATAGGACACTTCAACACCTTTCAGTTTTGGATGTCTTATAGAAAAATAAACCAAAAAAATGTGGAACTGAACAAATTTTTGGAGAAATTAAAGTTAAAAGATATGGCATTTTCTGATTGAACCAACAAAAGAATACAAATGTTTCTCAGCATGATGTGGAACTTTTGCAAATATTGATTGGGCACAGAGAAATGGCACATAAATATTAAAAAATTGAAATAGTTAATAACCTGTTATGGACCATAATGCAATAAAAATAAAAATTGGTTCAGGGAACACAAATATACTGGAATGGGGACTTAACATTGAAATCCTAAAGCAATGACGAGATCAATGAATAACTGGGTAAAATAAAATGATGATGATAAAACAATATACCAAAATTTCTGAAGTGTATCTAAAGTAGTTCTTGGGGAAAAAACTGATATTTATTAGCAATAGAAAAAAAAACAAACTTTTTAATGAACTGAATGTTATAAATGAGAAAACTATCAAATAAAAAACAAGTACCAAAAGATGAAGAATTGAAAATTACAGAAGGAAATAAATTAGAAACAAAAATCCTCTCTAGAAATAACAAAATTAAAAGATATTTTTTGAAAAGATGAATAAAATTGATAAACAAACCCTCAGCTAATTTGATTAAAAAAGAGAAAACCAAATTAATAAAACAACAAATAAGCAAGGTGAAATCACAACAAACCAAAAGAATTGAAAATAATAATCAGAATCTATTATGCACAGTTATATGTTAACAAAACTGAATACATAAAAGAAATAGAGAATTACTTTCAAAAACATAAAAGATCTAAACTAACAGAAGAACAAATAACCCAATCTCAGAAATAGATCTAGTTGTAAGGAATCTAACAAAAGAGGGGGGAACTCCTAGTTCTGATATATTCACAGGATAATTTTACCAAGCATAAAGAAAATTTAGTACAAATATTTCATAAATTGTTCCCCCCAAATAAGCTTTAATAAAATTACTTCATGTGACAGATATAATTTTAATACTGAAAGTGGGAAAAATAAACACAGAAGTAAAACTGTGGATCAATATCATAAACAAATATTGATTCAAAATTTTTAAACAGGAGCCTGTCAAATAGACTACAGGGGTTTCTCCAAGAAATCATTGATTATAATCAAGTGGGATTTATACCATGCATGCAACATGGTTCAAAACATCACCATAATCACGTTAAAAACCAAATCACTTACCACTATACAACTCTCAGATTGGCTAAGATGACAGGAAAAGAAAATGACAAATGTTGGTGAGAAAACTGGGAAACTAATACATTGCTGGTGGAATTGTGAATGGATCCAGTAATTTTGGAGAGCAATTTGGAACTAGGCTCAAAAAGTTATCAAACTGTGCATATCCTTTGAGTCAGTAGTTTTTCTACTGGGCTTATATCCCAAAGAGATCTTAAAAGAAGGAAAGGGACCCACATGTGCAAAAATGTTTGTGGCACCCCTTTCTGTAGTGGCTAGAAATTGCAAACTGAACGGATGCCCATCAATCGGAGAATAGCTGAATAAATTATGGTATATGAATGCTATAGAATATTATTGTTCTGTAAGAAACAATCAGCAGAATGATTTTAGAGAATTCTGGAGAGACTTATGTGAACTGATGCTAAGTGAAATGAGAAGAAATAGGTAATGTTTATACATGGCAACAAGATTATATGATGATCAATTCTGATGGATGTGGCTCTTTCCAACAATGAGATAATTGAGGCCATTTCCAGTGATCTTGTGATGAAGAGAGCCATCTACACCCAGAGAGAGGACTGTGGGAACTGAGTGGGGATCACAACTTAGCATTTTCACTTTTTTGTTGTTGTTTGCTTGTATTTTGTTTTTTTTTCTCTCTTTTTTTTTTACCTTTTTGATCGGATTTTTTTTTGTGCAGCAAGATAATTGTATAAATATGTATGCATTAATTATTAACATACATTTTAGCATGTTTAACATATATTGGATTACTTGCCATTTAGGGCAGGAAGTGGGGGGCAAGAAGGGGAAAATTTAGAACACAAGGTTTTGCAGGGGTCAATGTTGAAAAATTATCCAAGCATATATTTTGAAAATAAAAAGCTTTAATAAAAAGAAAACCAAATTACTGAAAACCACACAATCTCAGTAGATTCAGAAGATTCCTTTGATAAATTCAGCCCTATTTTATGCTAAAAATTCTACAATACATAGGCAAAGAGGGACTTGAAAAAAACCATAAGATAACTATCCAAAACCAAAAGCAAACATCATAAGCAAATGGGATGTACTAGAATCTTTTCTCCTAAATAACAGAGATATAATAGTACACATGGAAAAAGCACAGAGAATAGCAAAGATGTTAACTGAGTCAATAGCTTCAGCAAAGTTGAAGGCTACAAATTCAATAGCATTTCTATTAAATAATAACAAAATCCAAGAAGAAATGCTAGAAAAGGAAATCTCATTCCAAGTAACTACAATATGCATAAAATATCTGGGGACTGACCTACCAAAGCACACAAAAAACTTGTATAAATTCAATTACAAAGTACTTCTTAAAGAAATTAAGAAGAATTTAAATATCTAGAGGACTATATATAGTGGTCATAGTTAAACCATCACAATATAATAAAAATAACAATACAGCCAAAGTTATTTTTCATTTTTAAATATATATATATATATATATACATTTTTATTTTCCCCAATTATATGTAAAAACAATTTTTAACATTAATTTTAAAAGTTTTGTTTCAAATTCTCTCCTCCATCTCTGTTATCCTCCTTCATTGAGAAGGCAAGCAACTGTAAGTTATAAATGTGCAAAACATTTCCATATTAATCATATTCTGAAAGAAAACATAGACCATAAAAACCCCAAGTAAAATAAAGTTGAAAAGTATGCTTCGAATTACATTCAGACCCCATCAATTATTTCTCTAGAGACAGCATTTTTCTTAAGTCCTTTGGAATTGCCTTGGACCATTGTATTGCTGAAAATAGCTAAGTTATTAGTTCATCATAAATTATTATTGTTGTGTACAATGATCTCCTGATTCTGCTTGTTTTATTTTGCATCAATTCATGTAACTCTTTCTAGGTTTTCTGGAGACTATCCTGCCTGACATTTCTTATAACACAATAGTATTCTATCACAATCATATTCAACAATTTGTTCAGCCATTCTCTAATTGATGAACATCTCCTCAATTTCCAATTTTTTTCCAGCACAAAAGAAACTAATAGTAATATTTTTATACAAATGGGTTCTTCTTCTCCCAACTTCATCTTTTTAAAAAAATCTCCTTGGGATACAGACCCAGTAGTGGTTTTGCTAAGGCATGCACAGATTTATAGTCCATTGGTCATAGTCCTAAGTTGCTCTTCAAAATGGTTGAATAAGTTCACAACTATACCAAATGTGTATTAATGTCTCAATTTTCCTACATCCCCTACAATATGTCATTTTCCTTTTCTATAATATTAGGAAATCTGATAAGTGTGAGGTAGTAACTAAGAGTCATTTTAATTGGCAATTTTCTGATCATTAGTGATTGAGAGCATTTTTTCATATGATTATAGAAAACTGATTATTTCATTGAAAATTACCTGTTCAAATCCTTTGAGATCTTTATCAGAGAAATTTGCTGTAATTTTTTTTCAGTTGTGTTTACTGTTTCTTTTCCTTTACCCTATTTTCTTCTGTTTATCCTTATCTCTTACCTTTCTCCCTATCCATCCTCAAAAGTATTTTGTTTTTGACTACCATCTCCTCCAAACTGCTTTCTCTTCTATCATACCCTCCTTTCCTACTTTCCTGTAGGGTAAGATAAATTTATATACTCAGATAAGTGTTTATGCTCTTCCCTTTTTTAGTCAGTTCTGATGAAAATAAGGTCCAAATACTCCTTCCAATATCTTTCATTTTCCCATTTCACTATAAAAACTCTTTTGCACCTCTTTTACATAATATAATTTATTCCATGCTATCATTCTCTTCCCCTGCCAGTTCATTCTTCTTTCTCACCCCTCAATTTTATTATTTTAGATATTATTGTATCATATTCAACTCACCCATGCCCTCTGTCTATATATACTCCTTCTAATTTCCCTAAAGTGATAAAGTTTTTAGGAGTGTATAATCATTTTCCCATGTAGGAATGTAAACAGCTTAACTACTGATTCCCTTGTCATTTCTTTTCCTGTTTATCTTTCTATCCCTTCTATGCTTCCCATTTGAAAGTCAGATTTTCTATTCAGCTCTGGTCATTTTATTATCAATGCTTAAAAGTCATCTATTTCACTGAATATCTATTCTTCCTCTTCTCTCCCTGAAGGATTACACTAGCTGGGAAAGTGATTCTTGGTTGTTATGTTAGCCCCAAGCCTTCTGGAATATAATTTTCCAAGCCCTTCAATTCTTTAATGTAGAAGCTATAAACTCTTTTGTAATCTTGACTGTGAATCCACAATATCTGAACTGTTGTTGTTGTTGTTGTTGTTGTTATTTGGCTCCTTGCAGTATTTTCTTGACTTGGGACATCTGGAATTTGACTATAATATTTCTGAGAATTTTCATTTTGGGATATCTTTCAGAAGGTGATTAATGAATTCTTTCAATTTCATCTTCTGGTTCTAAAATATCAGGGTAGTTTTCCTTGATGATTTATTTATTTTTAGTTATTTATAGGGATATCTTTATTTTTAAGAACTTATTTAATATTTTTATTCTCCCAATAACATGTAAAAGCTATTTTAGCATTTTTTTTCAAATTTTGAGTTCCAAATTCTCTTCCCATCCCACCCTCCCATTTAGAAAGCAAGCAATTTGACATAAGTTATATGTATATGCAGTAATGCAAAACACATTTCCATTTAAGTTTCTGTGAAAGACACACAGACCAAAATAAAACAAGAAAAATGAAGAAAAAAATTATCATTTTATCAGGTTCTGCCATGTCTTTCTCTGAAGATGAAAAGCACCTTTTGTTATAATTTCTTCAGAATTGGATCATTGTATGCTGAGATTAAGTAAGTTGTTCATACTAGGTCATCATATAATATTGCTGTTACTGTACACAATATTCTCCTGGCTCTCTTAATTTCACTTTGCATGAATTTATAGAAGTCTTTCCAGATTTTCTTGAGAGCATCATTTCTTACACAATAGTAGTCAATCAAAATAATTTGCAACAACTTGTTCAGCTATTCTTCAGTTAATGGAGATCCCCTCAATTTCCAATTTTTTGCCACCACTAAAAGAGTTGCTATAAATATTTTTGTACACATAGGTCATTTTCCTAATTTTTTATCTTTTTGAGATACAGACCTAGCAATGGGATTGTTTGATCAAAGGGAATGTAGGATTTTATAGCCCTTTGGGCAACTCCAAAGTACTCTCCAGAATTGAACCAGGATATAACTTTACCAGTAGTAAATCAATATTTTAATTTTCCCTTAACCCCTCCAATATTTTTCATTTTTTGTTTATGTCACATTAGCTAATTTGACAGTAACTTTATCAGAGAAACTCTAAAATATTTTTATCATGGTAATGATTACCAATTATGTATTTCCCTCCATTCTATTTTCTACCTGTTTATATTACTGTCCTTTTACCCTATCCATTCTCAAAAGTGTTTTGTTTCTGACTTTTATTTCCCTTAAATTGCCTTCCCTTCTATCAGCTCCTTCCTGACTTCTCTCTTTTCTAAAACTTTATTTATTTGTGAGGCAACTAGGGTGAAGTGATTTGCCTATGGTCACACAGCTAGCAAGTGTTAAGTGTCTGAAGCCATATTTGAACTCAGATTCCCCTGATTACAGAGCTGGCACTCTATTTACTGCTCTATCTAACTCCGCCCTGCCCATTTTTCTTATCCCCTTCCTTTCTTACTTTCCTATATGGTAAGATAGAGTTCTACACTCAACTGAGTATGTATATCATTCCCTCTTTGAGCCATTTTCCCCTGATTCCCTCATTTTCCTCTTCACAGTAAGATCTCTCTTAGGCCTATTTCATGTCAAATAATTTATCACATTCTACCTCTTACTTTCTGCTTTGCTTGGTGTTTTCTTTCTCATTCCTTAGTTAATTTATTTAATCATACCATCATATTCAGTGAACACTTCTACTTTCTAGGTATACTCCTTCTACCTGCCTAATAATGAAAAAGGTTTTAGGAGCTATAAATATTTTACCATGTAGGAATATAAACAGTTTGACCTGATTAAATCCTTTATGATTTCTCTTTTCTGTTTACCTTTTTATGCTTTTGCATCTTTTATTTGAAAATCAAATTTTCTATTCAGCTCTGGTTTCTTTGCATCAAGAATGCTTGAAAGTCCTCTATTTCACAGCATATCCATCCTTCCTTTCCCCTTTTCCCCCACGGATTAGACACAGTTTTGCTAGGTAGGTGATTTTTGGTTGTTATGCTAGCCCAAGTCCTCTAGAATATGATTTTTCAAAAGCTCTGATTTTTTAATGTATGAGCTATGAGATTTTTTGTTTATCTTGACTATGGCTCACAATATTTGAATTATTTCTTTTTGGCTGCTTGCCACGTTTTTTCCTTGATTTGGACAATCTGGAACTTGGCTATAATATTCCTGAACATTTTCATTTGGGGGATTTCTTTCAGGAGATTATTGGTAGATTTTTTTTTTTTTTTTTTTTTTTGCTTTTTGCTGAGGCAATTGAGGTTAAGTGACTTGCTCGGGGTCACACAGCTAGGGAATGTTAAGTGTCTGAGATGAGATTTGCACTCAGGTCCTCTTGACTTCAGGGCTGGTGCTCTATCCACTTAGATTTTTTCAATTTCTATTTTACTCTCTTTTTTAGGATATCAGGATAGTTTTCCTTGATATTTTTTTGAAAGATGGTGTCTAATGCTTAAATTATCTCTTTTGGATCTATTTTCCAGGTCAGTTGTTTTTCTAGTGAAACATATCAAGTCTTCCTCTATTTTTTCACTTTTGATTTTGTTTGATTGTTTTTTGAAGTGTTAAAAAGTAACTTTCACTTGACCAATTCTAACTTTTAAGGAATTATTTACTTCAACAAGCTTTTGTACCTTTTTCTCTATTTGGCCAATTCTACTTTTTAAAAATGTTTGTTTCATATTTTATTTTTTCCCAATCACACACAACAATTTTTATCATTCATTTTTAGAAATTGAATTCCAAATTTTCTCCCCTTCCCTCCTTACCCCCACTCCTGTTGAGAAGGCAAGAAATTTGTTATAGGTTATATATGTGTGGTTATGCCAAATATTTCCATAATAGTCATGTTGTTAAAGAAAACATAGACCCCACCCCCAAATAACTCAAGAAAAATATGAAAAGTTAAAAAAAAACATGCTTCAATCTGTATTCATTCAGATATAACTACTCCCTTCTGTGGCTGGATAGCATTTTCCTAAGTTCTTCTGAGTTGTCTTGGATCACTGTATTCCTTCACAGGATCACAGTCATTCACAGATGATCATCTTATAATATTGCTGTTATTTTGTACACAGCATTGTACATATAATTCCTTCCTGCTCATCCGACAGCATCCTGCTCATCATTTCTTATAGCATAATTATATCCTATCATACTCACATACCACAATTAATTTAGCCATTCCCATATCTTCTCTACTATTTGTCATTCTCTTTTTCTGTCCCCTTGTTAAATTCCTTATGATTTCTCTTTCCTGCTTATCTGTTTATGCTTCTCTTCAGTTTTGTGTTTGAAAATCAAACTCTGGTCTTTTCATCAAGAATGCTTGAAGTCCTTTATTTCACTGAATATATATTTTCCCCTAAAAGATTATACTTACTTTTGCTGGAAAGGTAGTCCTCCTTTACCCTTTAGAATATCATATTCCAAGATCTTTGATCCCTTAATGTGGGAGTGGCTAAATCCTGTGTTATCTTGACTGTGGCTCCATCATACTTGTATTTTCTTTCTACCTGCTTGCAATGTTTTCCTGGGAACCTTGGAATTTGGCTATAATATTTCTGGGAGTTTTCATTTTGAGATCTCTTTCAGTAAGTGACTGGTGGATTATTTTAATTTCTATTTTGCTTTCTGGTTCTAGAATATCAGGACAATTTTCCTTAATAATTCTTGAAAGATGATGTGTAGATTTTTTTTAAACATAGCTTTTAGGTAATCCAATAATTCTTAAATTATCTCTCCTGGATTTTTCAGGTTAGTTATTTTTCTAATGAATTTTTTCACACTGCCTTCCACTTTTTTTATTCTTTTAGTTTTATTTTATTGTTCCTTTATTTCTCTTAATTTTTTTTTTTTTTTTGCTTTTTGCTGAGGCAATTGAGGTTAAGTGACTTGCCCAGGGTCACACAGCTAGGGAATGTTAAGTGTCTGAGACCAGATTTGAACCCAAGTCCTCCTGACTTCAGGGCTGGTGCTCTATCCACTGCGCCACCTAGCTGCCCCATTTCTCTTAAATTCTTTAGCTTCTATTTACTCAAATATATTTTTAAGGGATTATTTTCTTTAGTGAACTTTTGTGCCTCTCTTTCCATTTGGCCAATTCTACTTTTTAAGGAATTTTTTTTTCAATACATTTTTGTGCCCCTCTTTTCATCTGGCCAATTCTGCTTTTTAAAGCATTCTTCTTGTGAGCATAATCAAGAGATCATTGTACAACAGCAAGATTATACATTGATCTAATCTGATGGACATGACTCTTTTCAATAATGAGATGATTCAGGTCAGTTCCAATGGTCTTTTGATGAAGAGAGCCATCTGCACCCAGAGAGAAGACTGTGGGGACTGAGTGTGGATCACAATATAGTATTTTCATTTTTTGTTGTTGTTTGCTTGCATTTTGTTTTCTTTCTCATTTTTTTTCCTTTTTGATCTGGGTTTTTTTTATGCAGCAAGAGAATTATGGAAATCTGTATAGAATTGCACACATTTAACATATATTAGATTATTTGCCATCTAGGGGAGGGGATGGAGGAAAGAGAGGGAAAAAATTTAGAACACAAGGTGTTGCAAGGGTAAATGTTGAAAATTATCTATGCATATGTTTTGAAAACAAAAAACATTAAAAATAATAAAGCATTCTTTTCATTGTTTTTTTTGTATGTCTTTCACCATATGGCTTAGCTTATTTTTAAGGTATTTTATTCCATGTGCATGTCCTTTACTAAGCTGTTCACTTCTTTTTCATGATTTTCTTTTTATCACTCCCATTTCTTTTCCCAATTTTTCCTTTATCTCTCTTACTTGGCTTTCAAAATCCTTTCTGAGCCCTTCCATGGCCTGAGACCAATTCATATTTTTCTTGGAGGTTTTGGATACAGGAGCTCTGACTTCATTATCTTCTTCTAAGTATATATTTTGATCTTGTCACCATAGTATCTTTCTATGGTCAGAATTTTTTCTCCTGTTGTTTGCTTATTTTTGCTGGCTTATTGCTTGACTTTTAACTCTTTATTAAAGTAGGGCTATGATTCCAGGGTGAATCATACACTGTCCCAAACTTCCCAGTTTGGGTGCAGCTGTTTTCAGAGATTCTTCTAAGAATCTGTAAATTTTTAGTGCTTCTAAGATAGAATGATCTAAGGAGAGGTATTTATTCTTGGCTTGTGCTCTAGTCTATGAAGAACCAAAACACTCATTTCTGCCCTGGAACTGTGACAAGGGTCCTGGGGGCTCCACTATGGCCAAAAGGTCTGGTGGTGTTCAAGGGCTACCCTTTTCCCTGGAACAGTCATCCAGGACTCTGTTATCTCTATTTATCCATTTATCTATACATAGATATGTATGTAATTATGTATGTATCTGAGTATTGACAAAGCAAAAGAGTCCTATCTCAGTGCAGCAAAGAGACCACAATCTCCTTCTGACCAGCTGTTCAAGCCCCTGATAGTCTGTGGGCTGAAAGCTTTGGATATAACTCTGCCACTGCTTATTCAGTGGCTCCCAGGCCTGCTTCTGATTTGCTGTGTCCCAGTCTGTGTTGGTGCCATCTGAACTGGACTGCAGTCCTCTGTCATTCTGATGCAACAGACCTTTCCTGCCACCCTTCTAAGGTGTCTTGGGCTGGAAAATTGTTTCATCCCATCTTTCGTGAGTTCTGCTGCTCTGGAATTTAGAATTATTATTTAAAAGTATTTGGGGGGATCTGGGGGAAAACTCAAGTAAGTCTTTGTCTTTATTCTGCCATCTACAACCCAGATCTTCTCCATCTCCTTAAATAGCTATCTGTAGTTGACATTTCTCCTTTGCTTACTCATTGTTAGTATTGGGTTTTTTGTTTCTTTTTTTAGCAGCTTATTATAGTCAAATTCTAGTTCTGAGGGGCAGAATTTAGTGTCTCAGACTTCAGGGGCTTTTTGTACTGTTTTTTTCTAAGCACTGTTTTTTCTAAGTCAGGTACCTGACTTCAGACAGTCCTTTCTGTCCTGTGCAGGGGCTAGTGCCCATAGCACACTGTCACCATTAACCTTCTTGCTCTGTGCTCTCTCTTTTGTGGCTACAAACTTCAGCTCACTGCACTCTCCTGAAAGTACCTACAACTAACAAGTTTCCTATGCCTCTTCAACCATACTCACCGGGGTGAACTTGCTGCTTCTCAACTCCAGACATCTGACACTTCTATTCAGCTTGGTGCCCCTCAACAGTGGAGGGGCTTAAAATCTTTTCATACTCAGCTGTCTGACCTCCACACAGTCTAAGAAGTGAAAATTCCTGAAGAGGAGGCAGGGGCCAAATCATCTGCCCTCAGGGCTTAAAGTTTATTGATTCAGGCAAGTGTTGTTGATACAACTGGACTAAACCTTAGTCCCAGGTCTTAAGACAACAACTGCTCTCTCATAATGAGTTCACTTTGAGATGATTCTTTTTCTTGCTTGTAGGGGAAATTTGGAAAGCTTGGTATTTTCTGACCTACTCTGCCATCTTTCCAAAATATTCTACTTAATAAGAAAACCAAATTACCAGTATCAAAAATGAAAAGAGTTAATTCGCCACCAATGAAGATAAAATTAAAGCAATTATTAGGATCTATTTTGCCTAATTATATGTCAATAAATCTAACAGTCTAAGTGAAATGGATGAATATTTACAAAAATAGAAATTCCCCAGAACATGAGAAAAAAAAAGAAAAAAACACAAGTAAACAAACTACAATAACAACATGAAAAGTGAAAATACTACTCTTTGATACACATTCAATTTCCATAGTTCTCTTTCTGGATGTGGATGGCTTTTTTCATCAAATACATCTATTGGAATTGCCTTGAATCACCTCATTGTTGAAAAGAGCCAAATCCATTACAGTTGATCATCACATAATCTTGTTGTATAACACCCTTTCTTATTAAAAATACCAGAAAGCACAGGAACAAATGGAGATTTCCTTAAAATAAATAGTATCTCTCTAAAACCACCAGCAAGCACTATCTCTAATGAGGATAAGTTTTGCATAAGTCTTTGCATCTAATATGAAGGTATACTTAGACAATCCTAGAGCATCAACTAGAAACAACTAAAAACTGAAATAACAACATTATCAAAGTTAAAGGATATAAAATACATATTAGATTTTCTATATATTACCAATAAAGCCCAGCAGCAAGAGATAGAAAGAGAAATTTCATTTAAAATAATTGTAGACAATATAAAATATTTTGGTGTTTGCCTGCCAAGACAAACCTGCCAAGACAAACATTACATCAACATAATTACAAAATACTTTTCAAAAAAATAGTCACATTTCAGGAATTGAGAAAATATTAATTGCACATTGGTAGGCTGAGTCAATATGATAAAGATGATAATTCTACCTAATTTATTTATTCGGTGCCATGCCAATGAAATTACCAAAAGGATTATTTTGTAGTGCTAGAAAAAATGACAAAATTCATAAGGAAGATCAAAAAGTCAAGAATATCATGGGAATCAATGGAAAGAATTGTGAAAGAAGGTGAACTAGTCATACTAGAGTTCAAAGAATATTAAAAAAAATAGTAGTCCTGGGGTGCAATGGATAGAGCACCAGCCCTGAAGTCAGGAGGACCTGAGTTCAAATCTGGTCTCAGACACTTAATATTCCCTTTCTGTGTGACCCTGGTCAAGTCACTTAACCCCAATTGCCTCAGCAAAAAGTAAAAAAAAAAAAAAAAGTAGTCCTTAAAACTATCTGTTAGATCAATGAAATAGATTAGATATTTAATACACAGTAGTAAAATTTTATAGTAATTTAGTGTTTGATCAACTCAAAGAACCAAGATTTTGGGAAAAGAACACACTATTTGATAATAACTGCTGAGAATACTAGATAGCAATTTGGCAGAAACTAGATATAGACTTACATTTCACATTGTATATCAAGATAAGATTAATATGGGTACATGATTTAGACAAATAGGGTGATACCAAATTAGGAGAGCAAGGAATAGTTTACCTGTTAGATCTATAGAGAAGGGAAGAATTTATGAGCAAATGAGACACAGAGCATTACAATTTGTAAAATGGATTATTTTAATAATATTAAATTAAAAAGATTTTGCACAACAAAAATTAGAAGGAAAGCAGAAAGTTGAGGTAGAATTTTTTTACAGCAAGTGTCTCTGATAAAGGCTTCATTTCTCAAATATATAGTTAAATATATAAGGATACAAGTTATTCTCCAATTGATAAATGATCATAGGATATGAACAGGGAATTTTCAGAAGAAATCAAAGCTATATATAGTCATGTGAGAAAAGTACTCTGAATCCCTATAGAGAGAAAAGTAAATTAAAGCAACTTTGAGTTATCACTATCTCATACCTATCAGTTAAGCTAATATGACAGAAAAGAAAAATTATAAATATTGGAGGAGATACTCATGAACACTGGTGGAGTTGTGAAATGAATCTAACTATTCTAAATTATAATTTGGAATTTTGTCCAAATTGTTATAAATCTGTGCATATTCTTTGACCTAGCAATAGTACTACCAAATACATTAAAAAAGGGATAGTGATTGCAATATTATACAATGATCAACCATGAATGACAATTATTATCAGCAATACAGTAATCTAAGACAATTCTAAATGCCTTATGATGAAAAATACAATATACCTCCAGAGAAAGAAGTGAGTCTGAATGCAGACTGAAATGTAATTTTTTAATGTTTGTGGCAGCCCTTTTTGTAGTGGCTAGAAACTGGAAAATTAATGTATGCCCATCAACTGGAGAATGGCTGAATAAATTATGGTATATGAATATTATGGAATATTATTGTTCTGTGAGAAACGACCAGCAGGATGACTTCAGAGAGGCCTGGAGAGACTTGGATGAACTGAGTGAAATCAGCAGAACCAGGAAAACATTATACACGGCAACAACAAGACTATATGATGATCTATTCTGATGCACATTGTTCTCTTCAACAATGAGATGTTTCAAACCAGTTCCAGCTGTTCAGTGATGAAGAAAACCATATACACCCAGGGAGAGGTCTATGGGATCTGAGTGTGGACCGCAACATAGCATTTTCACACTCTCTATTGATGTTTGCTTGCATTATGTTTTCCTTCGCAGGTTTTTTTTTTCCTTTCCTGTATAGCAAGATAACTGTATAAATATGTATACACACACTAGATCTGTCAAATATTTTAACATAATTTTTATTATTAATATTTTTTATTTGCAAAGCATATGTATGGGTAATTCCTAAACATTAACCCTTACAAAGCTTTCTGTTACAAATTTTTCCCCCCTACTCCCCATCCCTCCCCTAGATAGCATTATGTGAATTTATTTTGAATCCTGCAACTTTACTAAAGTTGTGAATTGTTTCTAGTAGTTTTTTAGTTGAGTCTCTAGGGTTCTGTAAGTATACCATCATGTCATCTGCAAAGAGTGATAATTTGGTTTCTTCATTACCTACTCTAATTCCTTTTATCTCTTTTTCTTCTCTTATTGCCAAAGCTAACATTTCTAATACAATATTAAATAGTAATGGTGATAGTGGACAGCCTTGTTTCACTCCTGATCTTATTGGGAATGGTTCTAGTTTGTCTCCATTACATATGATACTTGCTGATGGTTTTAAGTAGACGCTACTAATCATTTTAAGGAAAAGCCCATTTATTCCTATACTCTCTAGTGTTTTTAATAGGAATGGGTGTTGGATTTTATCGAATGCTTTTTCTGCATCTATGGAGATAATCATATGGTTTTTGTTAGTTTGGTTATTAATATAATTGATTATGCTGATAGTTTTCCTGATATTGAACCAGCCCTGCATTCCTGGTATAAATCCTACTTAGTCAAGATGTATTATCCTGGAGATAACTTTCTGTAATCTCGTTGCTAAAATCTTATTTATAATTTTTGCATCAATATTCATTAGGAAAATGGGTCTATAGTTTTCTTTTTCTGTTTTCACCCTACCTGGTTTAGCTATCAGCACCATATTGGTCTCATAGAAGGATTCTGGCAGTATACCTTCTGTCCCTATTTTCTCAAATAGTTTGTGTAGTATTGGAATTAATTGTTCTTTAAATGTTTGGTAGAATTCACATGTAAAACCATCTGGCCCTGGAGATTTTTTCTTAGGGAGTTGATTAATAGCTTGTTCTATTTCTTTTTCTAAAATGGGGCAATTTAAATAATCTATTTCCTCTTCTGTTAACCTGGGCAATCTATATTTTGTAGATATCCCTCCATTTCATTTAGATTATCGAATTTATTGGCATAAAGTTGGGCAAAGTAACTCCTAATTATTACTCTAATTTCCTCTTCATTGGAGGAAAGTTCTCCCTTATCATTTTTGAGACTAACAATTTGATTTTCCTCTTTCCTTTTTCTGATCAAATTAACTAAAGGCTTATCTATTTTGTTGGTTTTTTCATAAAACCAACTTTTAGTTTTATTTATTAATTCAATAGTTTTCTTATTTTCAATTTTATTAATCTCACCTTTTATTTTCAGAATTTCCAATTTGGTATTTGATTGAGGGTTTTTAATTTGCTCTTTTTCTAGTTTTTTTAATTGTAACCCTAATTCACTGATCTTCTCTTTCTCTATTTTATGCAAATAAGCATCTAGAGATATAAAGTTACCCCTTATAACCGCTTTGGCCGTATTCCACAAATTTTGGTATGTTGTGTCATTATTGTCATTCTCCTGGATGAAATTATCGATTGTGTCTATAATTTGCTCTTTCACCCATTCATTCTTCAGGATTAGATTATTTTCCAATTAACTTTTGGTCTATTTTCTCCTGGCCTTATATTACATGTGAGTTTTATTGCATCATGATCTGAAAAGGATACATTTACTCTTTCTGCTTTTCTACATTTGATTTTGAGGTTTTTATGCCCTAACACATGATCAGTTTTCGTATAAGTTCCATGAACCCCTGAGAAAAAAGTATACTCCCTTCTATCACCATTCAATTTCCTCCAGAGATCTGTCATACCTAACTTATCTAACATTTTGTTTATCTCCCTAACTTCTTTCTTATTTATTTTGTGGTTTGATTTATCTAATTCTGAGAGCAAGGTTGAGATCTTCCACTAGTATAGTATTACTGTCTATTTCTCCTTGCATCTCTGTTAGTTTCTCCTCTAGGAATTTGTATGCTATACCACTTGGTGCACATATGTTTAGTATTGATACCGCTTCATTGTCTATGGTACCCTTTAGTAAAATATAGTTTCCTTCCTTATCTCTTTTAATTAGATCTATTTTTGCTTTTACTTGATCTGAGATAAGGATTGCTACCCCTGCTTTTTTTTTGTTCACTTGAAGCATAAAAGATTCTGCTCCAGCCCTTTACCTTCAATCTGTATGTATCTCTATGTTTTAAATGTGTTTCTTGTAAACAACATATTGTAGGATTCTGGCTTTTAATCCAGTCCACTATCCGTTTTCGTTTTATGGGAGAGTTCATCCCATTCACATTCACAGTTAAAATGACTATATCTATATTTCCTGCCATCTTATTTACCCAAAGTTATATTTTTCTCTTCCCTTTCCCCTTGCTCCCTTCCCCCCTCCCCAGTATTTTATTTTTAATGACCACCTCTCTCTAACAGTCCTCCCCCCTTTAGAACCCTCCCTCTTTTATACACCTTTCCCCTAATCCTTCTATTAATTTATCCCTTTCTTTTCCTCCTTTCCCTTCTACTTCCCTATTCAGAGGGCCAAGTTTTTCCCTGAAATCAAATGTGTCTAATATGCTCCTTTAGAGCCCAATCCAATGAGAGTAAGATTTACACAATACTCATCACCCTCCCTTCTTTCCCTCAATTATGTTAGATTTTCTATGTCTCCTCATGAGACTTTGCCTTATTTTACCTCCTTTTTTTTTTACTTTATTTTACCTCCTTTCCCCTCCCCCCCATTTTTTTACAGTATGATATACCTTCCACCTCTAATTTCTTTTTGGTTATTATCAAAGTAAAATCAAATTATACCCCCATTCTTTAAGGATACCCCTAGTAGAGATACAGTTCTCGAGAGTTCTTTCCTTTTTACCTTTTTACGCTTCTCTAGAGTTCTGTGTTTGGAGGTCAAATTTTTTGTTCAGATCTGGTCTTTTCATTAGAAATAGGTGAAATTCTCCTGTATCATTAAATGACCATCTTCTTCCCTGGAAGATGATGCTCATTCTAGCTGGATAGCTTATTCTTGGCTGTAATCCAAGTTCTTTTGCCTTTTGGAATATCTGATTCCAGGCCCTTCTATCCTTCAATGTGGAAGCTGACAGATCCTGTGTAATTCTAATGACAGTTCCTCGGTATTTGAACTGTTTTTTTCTAGCAGCTTGTAATATCTTTTCCTTGGTGAGATAGTCCTGAAATTTGGCCACGATATTCCTTGGGGTTTTAATTTTGGCGTCTCTTTCAGGAGGTGATCAGTGGATTCTTTCAATACCAACTTTGCCTTCTGATTCTAAAACATCAGGGCAATTCTCTTTCATGATTTCCTGGAAGATAGCATCAAGGTTCTTTTTTTCATCGTGACTTTCAGGGAGTCCAAAAATTCTTAGATTGTCTCTCCTGGATCTGTTTTCCAAGTCAGTTGTTTTTCCTAGGAGGTATTTCACATTTTCTTCTATTTTTTCATTTTTTTGTTTTTGTTTGACTGATTCTTGAAGTCTTATTGAGTCATTCATTTCAATTTGTTCAATTTTAATTTTTAAGGTATTATTTCCTTCAGTTATCTTTTTTAGCTCTTTTTGTAACTGGCCAATTGAATTTTTTGGTTCATTGCATTCTTTTTCCATCTTGCCAATTTTATTTTTCAGTGAATTGTTGTCTTTTTCCAATTCACTAATTTTATTTTTCAGTGAATTATCTTTTTCCAATTCACTATTTTTATTTTCTAGTGAGTTGGTGACTTTTTCCAATTCACCAATTTTGTTTTTTAGTGAATTGTTGTCTTTTACAATTCACTATTTTTATTTTCCAGTGGGTTGGTGACTTTTTCCCATTCACCAGACTTATTTTCCAGTTTTTCACATCTCTGTTGCAGGGCGATGTTTCCTTCTTGCACTGCTCTCAGTTTATTTCCCCAATCTTCTTCTAGCTCTCTTTTGAGATTCTTTATGCAATCTTCCAGGTAAGCCTTCTGAAAGGGAGACCAGCTTAAGTCCACCTTTGTGGCTTTATCTGGGATTGTTTTCAGAATCTCAGGATCTGAGGACTGCTCTAGTTTTTCTCCTTAAAAGCTGTCTATGGTGAGACCTCTCTTCTTCTTGCTCATGATGTTTAGCTGAGGTATCAGTCACCAGCAGGGAATTCTGCAGCAGCAGCAGCAGCAGCAGCAGCAGCAGCGGCAGCAGCAGCAGCAGCAGAAGGGATTTCAATTTGCCCTGGGGCAGTTTGCCGAGTTGACTTCCGGTCTGGGGCTGATCTGGCTAGATCTGCACTAGGACCACACTTTCAGCTTCTCTCAATCCACCCTTTATCAAAGGTAGACCTGCCAAAGCACCTGCCCGCAAGCAGAGTAAAGTGGCCCAAGGGTCTCCCAGGTACTTCCTGGAAGCCTAAAATCTTCTGGTCCGTCCCAGCCCCAGACTTGCACCCCGGCTGCACACTGGCGTCTGAGCGCCGGGAGCTGCTCGATCCCCCGCCCGTCTAAAACTGACCTCAGAAGTTCTTTCAAAGTAGATATTTGATAGAAGTGCATTGTAGTCCAAGTGTTTGGTGAAGCCCTCACTCCAGAACCAGTTCAGAGGCTCAGTTTGTCTGTGTCTGAGGGAAAGTCTCAGGAGCTTACAGAGAACGCTGTCTGCAGTTCACCATCTTGGCTCCGCCCTCCATATTTTAACATAATTAACATGTATTAGATTTCTTGCCATTTAGGGGAGGGGATGAGAGGAGGGAAAATTTGTAACAAAAAGTTTTGCAAGGGTCAATGTTGAAAAATTATCTATGCATATGTTTTGCAAATAAAAAACTTTAACAAAAAATGTAATTTTTTTCTTAAAAAATTTTTCTCTATTTTTTTCTTCTACACCATGACTGTTTGTATGTCTGTACATGTATAACTTATCAGTACACTGTATTTAAAGTGCCAAGTTATTAAATCCTGAGACCTTCACCAACTATTTAATCAATCACAGGTTTGAGATGTAGTGTAGGAAAAGTACTTGATCAACTAGGAACACACAGGAAATGTGTTTAGATTGGCTGATGAAATTTTTTCATGGCCTGTGGGTCATGTACAAAATAGAGCTAGTTCAGCTCCAAAAAATGTGGTTTAACTACCTGGCAGCAGAGAAGAGAATTTGAACTTAAAAAAAAAAAAAATCATCACCCTAGTAGTATCCTTGGGACAGCAATGATTATGTACACATTACAAGCGACTAGAAGTGAGGAGAAAATAATCAAAGATCTATGAAGAGCCTAATTGAAGAGCTATATCCATATCTGAAGGGAATTTCATGCCTATGCCAGGAAGGGAGGAAAGAACTTCCAGCAATAGGGAAATCTTTTGAGTTTTCTTTCCCTTGGACTCTGTATGTTGCAAATGATTTAATTGACTAATTGATATGAATTAATAACAATAATGGGAAGCCCACTGTTGGAGGCTAATATTAAGAATGCAACCTAGCTCTTACTTCAGAGCTACCACTAGTTCCCAAGAAAAGATTTAGGAGGTATGCTCCAGGGACTCACTCTGCTAGCACAGTGTAGGCATTTTCCCCAGAATGTATGTGCACTATGGAGATAGACAGAAATGCATCCATAATTTTTTCAAGATCAAGGAAAAAATAAAAAGGCAGAGAAAGAAAATAATTTTTTAGGTTTGCAGGCTTTTAACAAAGTTTTATTTCTCTTGAAATTATAGGATGCTCAGTAGTGAAATTTTTGCAGACTAATACAATTTGCTATGGATCTGTGCCAGTCCCTGAATCTGGAGTTTGAGAAAGTGTTGTTAACTTTATTAACTTCTTTAGTAATCTTTATTGTTAAAATATCCTTTCTCCTCTTCATTTATCCAAAAACTTTCAATCTTTAAATGTTCACCTAAAGTATCACCTCATTAATGATTCCTTCCCTGGCAACTAGAGCCATCACTTAATCTTCTTTCTTTTGGACAATCCCAAAACTAAGATAACACTGTCATTGGCACCTAATCTGAATTTTGCAATTTACTTTCTGCATTTTTTATTATTTAATTGCTTGATATGTTTCTTATCTCAACAAGAATACAAACTCCTTGGGGGTAGAAACCTTTTGTTCCTTCAGACAAATTATAATTTTTCTGACTCTTAAAAAAAAGTCATGCTTATCTGATTGGCATGGAATTAAGTAAGCTAATTATGCAATTTTGTTATTTTTATTATATTGGTTTGGTCAACTCTCCAGCAATTATTTAATATCTTGTAGTTGTAATATAATATAATATATTTTGTAGTTGTACTCATAGTTTTTTGTGTGTGTGTGTGTGTGTGTGTTTTGGCAAGTAGACTCAAGCAATTTATTCTTTCTATAGAATTTGGTGGCAATATTACAGAAGTGCTGATGATTCATGTGGGTCCATTTTATAGCCTGCAACTTGATTGGTTAATTATTTCAATTAATTTTTTAGTTGACGCTCTAGGATTTCCATCATATCACTTGCCAAAAGAACAAAAATTTTGCTTCTTCTTTGCTCATGCTTATTCCTTCGATGTCTTTTCCCATCTTTAAAATTTTTAAAAAATATTTTTATCTTTTTATATTTGTTTTTTTTAACTTTGAGTTCCATATTTTCTCCCTTCCTCCCCATCTCTGCCCCTTTTAAGAAGGCACATGTGAAGTTATACAAAACTTTCCCAAAAAAGTCATGTAAAAGAAAATATGTCTCTTTCCTCTCCCTCCTCCCAAAAAAATCCTCAAGAAAAATAAAGTTTAAAAAAAAGAGTATGCATCAGTCTGTATTCAGACACAACCAGTTCTTTTTTTGGGTATGGATAGCATTTTCAAAATCCTTGTTAAGCTCTTCCATGGCTTGAGACCAATTCTTATTTTTCTTTGACTTTGTTGTCTTCTTTTTAATGTGTTTTGATCTTCCTTGTCACTGTAGTAACTTTCTATGGTCAGAATCTTTTTCTGTTGTCTGCCCATTTTCCCAGCCTCTTACCCAGCTTTTAACTTTTTTTTTTAAAGTAGGATTTTGTTTCCAGAATTGAGGGTGCACTATTCCAAGCTGTTTTCAGAGATCCCTCTAGAGAACTGATCACAAGCACTCTTTTCTGGCTTGAAACTGTGAGGAGTGTCCTTGTTCCATGTGGCTGTAAGTTCTAGTGTGGTAAAGTAACAGAATCTTTATTAAGTGTCAGTAAAGAGACTTTATGGAGATGAGGCTTTTAGAAACTGCTGCTGTCACCACTGCCCACACTCACTCCTAGTTTGCTGATTTCCCAAGGCCTTTTCACCTTAATGACAGATCCTTCCTGCTGATCTTCCAAGTCATCTTTGGTTTCTCTGGGTTGAGAAGTATAGAAACTGCTAGTACTGCCACTGATTCAGAGGCCCAAGGTGCATTCATACTTTGCTGTTTCACAGGCCTGTGGCAGGGCTGCATGCTGGACTCCCATTTTAATACTACAGATCTTTTCTTCTAACTTAAGTTATCTTTGGCTGAAAAATGTTATACTCCATCCTTTTGTGTGTTCTGACACTTTAGAATTTGTTTAGAGTCATTATTTAAAGGAATTTGGAGTGGTTTGGGAGAGAGCTCAGGGAGTCCCCATCTTTCTATCACCATCTTGGCTCCGCCTCTCAATCTTTTCCCTTGTCTTATCACAGTAACTAGGATTTTTATCATTTTACTGAATAAGAATGAAGATAATGGAAATCTTTTCTTTTCCTCTTGATCTAAAAGACTTGGTCTAAAGACTTCCTATTTATGCCTACTATAGATAATGCTGGCTTTTAATTTTATCTTCTGTTTTGTTGTTTTTTTTCAGTCAACAAAAGCCTTTCTTCTATTCTTCCCACTTCAATTAAAGAAAACAAAACCCCTGTTTCAAATATTTATAGTCAATCAAAATTATCCCACTGGCCATGTCCCCTGAAAAAGTAATTACCTATCAATTGGTGGATAGCATGTTTCTTTATTAGTGCTATGCAATCATGTTATTATATTGATCAGAGTTCCTAACTCTTTCAAAGTCATCTTTACAACACTACTGTTCTGCAAATTACTCTGCTGATGATTGTTCCTTCATTCTGCATCAATTCATGTTTCCCAAGATTATTTCTTTATTTCTTCTAGCACAATGATATTTCATCTTGAAATAATTTTATTTCCCCAAATGACGGGCACCCCCTCAGTTTTCAATTTATTGTTACCACAACAATAATTGCTATGAACATTTTGTACATCCTTAATTTGATTTGCTTAACTTAGGACCATTCTCCTTTTTTTAGTCTTCTTTTCATTCCCCTTTCGTTTTTCCCCCTTTTCTCTGAGTGAAATGAATTTTTGTATATGTGTGTATTTCCTTCCCTCCTATGATCATTTCAAATGAATGAAGCTTCCCTTTCCCATTTCCATTCCTTTCTTTTTTTTTTTTTGTATAAATTTTTACTCGTGCATCCTTATGAAATGAGATTATTTCCCTCATCTTTTTCTTTCCTTTCTACCATCCCCAACCTAGCATAGTCTTCTTTCCCTCTGTGGTTGGAGCATTTTTATCAGCCTTTTTCCAAAAATAAATTAGGCCAATTCATCATTCCCTTGACAAGGATTATTTTTTTTTTCTAAAAGGAGATTTTTTTCCCCTAAAACTCCTGGGATCTGATTGGCCTTTTTCCCTGACTCAGCTTCCTGGTTAGTTTAGGGCACCACACAGAATAAGGATCCCTGCAAGTTGGTGTATTTCTAAAGACAATTCAAGTAACTATATCCAATTCAACTCATCATATCCTTCTCTGTATCCTGTCCTGATGACCAAATATGTTTCAAAATGGAGATAAGGGGTAAGTGAGTTAAATGGCATTGAATCCTTGCTGCATATGGGAAATTTACTGTTAGGGCAATGTTAACTATTTGTTAACTGTTCAATGATTTGGGAGAGTTTAATTACATCCTAACATCAAATATGAACTAAAGAAGGTAATTGGGTATTAGAACTACCTTCAATGGTCTGATTTAATTATAGCAAAATAGAATAACATGCAATGGCCTTGCAGATCACATTGTGACTGAATTGAGGAAAAAAAGTGCACAAATATGGAAGGTATGGGGATCAGATGGTAGGACAATGCAAGGCTCCCAGTTGCAAGAGCCTACCTGATCATGTTGAGGGTGTTAGAAGTTACCTAAGAGGACAAACAAAGCAACAAACAGCATTTTCTGTTTGTTGTTGTTTTGCATAACTGTCAGTACAATAAAATCTAAGTAAATTGGGCCAGCAGAGATACGGTTCTCAGCTTCCAGGAAATGTGTAATGAAAGCTGTGAAAGCTGAGGGGCAATTAATGGAGCTGAAAGGATATGCTTGGGAACAGATTTCTTCTAATGGGGCTGAAGACCTAAGGCAATTCACCTTAGTTCCTGCTGAGAGATCAAAGCAAGACAGAAGAGAAAAAGGTGGAGATCTGAGAACTCTCAGCAGTAGCAAGAAAACTCCAGGCAAATCTTAATACTACTCTTAATGGTTACTTCCAGTTGTGAAGGAGCAGAATTGCATAGACCTTCTCCACTAGGGCATTGGATTATTTGTAGGAATTCAAACAGAAACTAAGGGGGGGGGGTGGTCTAAGGGAGTCAATATTGACAGTTTCTATGATCTGCAGAGTTTACTTCCATAGACCATGGAAGTTTTCTGAGAATGTACTTTTACAATCAACTAAATTTATTAGGAACCTATAAACAGAACACTTATATAGTCCCTTTTTAGGTAGCTTATAAGGGGATTTATTTGGCTATATAAAGATGAATTTACACTGTGATCAATGTTCACTACTACCTCCCTGTTTGAAGTAATGGGGTACAGTTAGGTGCTTCCCATATTTGGTCATCAAAATGTTGAGGTTATGCATAAACATCATGGATATGGGGTTGACATACCAAAAGTATATTGGGATTACAGGCTGGTGGTGTGATTTGTCTCAAAAGAATTTGTAGGCTTAGACATTTTCCAAATTAAGATTTTATTATGCTGATAAGAGCAGGCTAAATCCATAACAGTCTTTAGTAAGGAAAAGGGGCTTTAGCAATTAACAAGGGGAAGGCCAGATCCTTAGTAATAACCAGGAGGAAGACACTATTAAAGGAAAGACATTATGAGGTCGGATTATGCCATTGACAGGTAAACTAATCCTAAAAGGGATTTAGCACCCTAAACATAGTTAGCTATAACAAGGAGAAAGGTGCCATGAGGCAATATGTCATTGACTGGCTTATTAAATTCTAAGAGAAGGTAGTGGGGTCCATAGTATGAGCAGGTCTTTTATTTTTTTTATTTTTTTTTGATATAAAGCTTTTTATTTACAAAACATATGAGTGACCTTTCAACATTGACCTTTGCAAAAACTTTTTTTTTCCCAAGTTTTTCCCCTCCTGCCCCCCACCCCCACCCCTAGATGACAGGTAATCTAATACATGCTAAATAGGATAAATTATATGACAAATACAATACATGCATACATATCTATACAGTTATCTTACTGCACAAGAAACATCAGATCTAGAAAGAGAAGAAGAAAAAAACAACCTAAGAAGGAAAACAAAATGCATGGAAATATTCACAGAAAGCGTTAAAATGCTGTGTTGTGGTTCACTCTCAGTTCCCACCGGCCTCTCTCTGGATGTATATGACTATCTTCATCGCAGAACAACTGGTTTGAATCACTTCATTGTTGAAGAGAACCATGTCTATCAAAATTGATCATCGTATAGTCTTGTTGCTGTGTATAATGTTCTCCTGGTTCTGCTGATTTCACTCAGCATCAGTTCATGCAAGTCTCTCCAATCCTCTCTGAAATCCTCCTGTTGGTCATTTCTTACAGAACAATAATATTCCATAACATTCATATACCATAATTTATTCAGCCATTCTCCAATTGATGGGCATCTTTTTAATTTCCAGAAATACTGGAAAACTTTAAAAGTTATCTAAATCACCCAATGTAGTTACCATTACTGAATTCTTCAGAGGATGAAAGATATTTAAGGTATTTCTTCTCTAAAGATAAAGGCACTGCATTATGCCAATCCTCCTTAGAATATATTTGCACTAATTCTCAGCAAGAAAGATGGCAAATGGAAGCTTACAGTAGACTAAAGGGCTAACAAAGTTGTCATGTTCATCACTACAGTTATTTCTGACCTCATCAAGGTTATAACCTTGTCTATATTTCTCTCTATTCCTGTGACTGAAACTAGTCAGGAATAGTTTGCTTTCACCTGGGAAGGACTTCCATATACTTTCATCATCCTTCTACAGAACAACTTTAACTCTCCCTCAGATTGTCAAATTATGGTAAGCAGAGACCTGAAATAGTCTTCCCTTCCTGAATTCATAGATGTGGCATGCCACTGACCAGGTTGGATAAAGTCATAAAGGCCCTAGATGAGATAGTGTCCCACATGAGGGGCATAAGAGCAGAAATCAACCCCAAGAAAAAGTAGAATCCTGCTCAAATAATGTGGGGAAATATAATAGGTAGGGAAAACCTAGAGGATTCTGAGCACTGTACAAAATACATCCACAGCCTAAGTAGGAAGGTCAGAAATATTGTACTCTTCAAGTTTGGGAAAATCCACATTTCCCACCCGGATATCCTCTTTCAAGTGGCTACATCATGAAAGATTCAAAGCAGTTTTCAGAAGTCGGTATCTTTTCCTGGATGCTTATGTCACTGAAAATCCTTTGATTTTTGAAGTCTCTTTCCATAAAGATAAGGCTAAATGGAGCCTTTTGGAAAGCACCAAAAGGAAGCAAATCAAGCAATTGTTAGGCACTTGGAGCTCCAAGTTCTCTAAAGCAGTCATGCATTAATACCGTTTGTGGAAACTCTATTATTGGGCCTTAGTTGCTATTGAACAGGTGATGCAGGGTTGCTTTTGTCCAGAGTTGTATGTTATGTGGTCCTTTTAACAAGATAAATAGAATATAGGAGACTTCTATTGCTCAATGAAAAGAGTATTCACAATAATGCTTTCCTGGGGTCCTCCAGTGTTATTCCCCCTTCACAAGTAAAAATAACTATAATAAAGACTGAGATCCCCAGTTCAGATCCTTGAACCCTGCTTCCTCTGGTCCAGTAAGTGGCCACTGGCTCCTTAGGAACATCATTTTGCCTGGTATACCTTTGATCCCACCTGCTATGAGAAACATGAAAAACCTCTAACCTGGTAATAGCAAATATCTGAGGGAATGAGGGTCCTGCCAGGGCTTCTCATTGGAATGAGCAATTAGGCTGCATGGATCCTCTGTGAGACTGAGGAATGGGACACAGATCTTTATATCAATTTCTGGGTAGTGGCCATGGGGCTAGCTAATTGGTCTGGGGCCTGAGAGAGTAGAGAACTTGACAAAGGCTCTCCCTTTTGGAGCCAGAATCAATGGAGCAACTCAGTAGATCCCTCCCACTACAAAGTTTTCGAGACATGTAAATAATCAGTAGGGACATCATATGCTAAACAACCATGCTGGGGTTATTATTAGAACAGAAGAACATGGGGAGTGTTGCCAATCTGGGCTTCAAGGTGATAGTACCATGTTGTGCTGGGCACAGAACTCTATGATGCTCCTAAAAAAAAGCAAGTTATTTCTATCCGTCTGGAGTCTTTGGACAAGTTGTAGAACTCATCTAACCCAAATGGTCCTCAAATTTTACCCTACTGGCAAAAAGACATTTTTTCATCTTAGAGTAAGATGGAAAAAATTGGAAGAGATGATCCTGTTAAAGAAAAGTTGTCCTCCAAATTGTTTAGATTATTTCCAATCTCCAAAAAGTCATGTTTGTGATAAGTGCTATCTAGGAAGGGGAAGGGCTCTATTTCAGTGGCTTCTCAGATCCAAAGTCCAGAATGATGTACCAGATATGGACTTTTTTTTTTGTTTGTTTTGTTTTTTGTTACAAGTCCAGCTCACCTTCTCCAGTCCTCACCCTGAGAGGGCTTCTTATACCCTTATAAAGTATCTCATGTTCCCCTTACTTGACAGGCTTTCTTTCCTTTAAATTTATTGGGACAACTCCTACCTAGAAAGGATTTAGGAGATCAAGGAGTGGTAAAAATGAAGTGCCTAATTCTGTAATAGCACTGGGTTGCTAACATAGTGGGTGTGTATTTGCTTGGAAAAAAAAATACTCCTTAATTCACTTGGTAGAATATCTGAGTCCCTGGATGGGGGAGAAAAATATTTAGTCCCTGTGAAAGAAGGAGGTAGTCTATCCATAAAGCCCTCTAAGAGGACAAAGATTTCTCTTTTTACTAATGTAGTTTTAAGGGAGGGGGAAGTTTTGGCAGGTGGGCCAGAGAGCAGTGAATGTATGTTCATACAGGGAGAGTCTCAGCACCAATTTAGATCCCATAATAGGTTCCATGCAAGAGAATTATGACTTCTTAGTTACTTTAGTACAGATGACTGATACATGATAAAGAATTTCTGACTATAGCAGAAGTACCTCTGATGTTTCTCAAGCTATTTTTGCTCATGATTAGTTTCTCACATCAGGAGAAGAAATCTAATACTCTAGTGGAGATGTCTTCATCTGTGCTGTCAATCTTAATGTGGCTGACTCTGCTGATTCATTACTATTATTTTGTATTAAGAAACATACCAAGAACTACAAAGATTTGATATTCACCACATGGAGTATACTATTGGAACTTGAAACTTGGTCCTTCTGAATGAAGGAGGAAAATTCTAGACTCTCTGGCTTACTTTTCTCCCTTTATTTATTTTTTTCTTTTCTTTGAACCTCATTTTGGTGATTCCTTGGTCAAAGGCTGGGTGGGTTGTAATTTTATTTTATTACTGTGGTATTGTTTTTATTGGCAGTGGCTTTGTTTATCTATTGTCTATTCCAGAAAAAATCCAGTTCAAAATAAAATCCAGCAAAAGCCTTAAAAGAATTAAAATGGTAGAAGAGTCTAGAACAGAGGTGGGAGATGACTGATTTGTGGGCTGTATAAAGTTTGTGAGGGGCAGCTAGGTGATGCAGTGGATAGAGCACCAGCCCTGAAGTCAGGAGGACCTGAGTTCAAATCTGGTCTCAGACACTTAACATTCCCTATCTGTGTGATCCTGGACAAGTCACTTAGCCCCAATTGCCTCAGCAAAAAAAAAAAAAAAAAAAGAAAAGAAAAAAGTAAAGTTTGTGAAATCATTTGCTAAGGCAACAACAGGCAATGATGAGCTGAAACCTAGGTACAACAACCACCCACAGCTTAAATTCTATAAGGTGACAATTTTGTATAGCCCACGGATGAGATTATACATATCCAAATGGTTCTTGATAGAAAAAGGGTTCCCTAACCTTGTTCTAGAAGATTCTTAAGACCATACCTCTACCAGATGGTATTTAATAGGATTTATATCTAACAGCATTTCTTCACAACTTTGGTTAGTCCCACTCTTGCTCCTTTCTTCCAGTAACAGGGATTGGTTTTCCCTAAAAACAAAAATTTGTCCCAGGATTGATTGGCCTAGCATGGCCTCTCAAACCTCTCCAAAATGGGAATTATGTTCAAGAGTTTAAGCAATTTCAGCTGTCTCTATCAAGATAACAACTCGACAAACTAATAGGAGAGAAGTCTGCTGTCACTCTGCATTCCCTTATCCCCACCAGCCACCATAAGGCTGTCTAAGCAGGATTGCAAAATAATTTAACTCCCCCTTTTCTCCCTCCCCTCTACCCACAATTGTCACTGGAAAACAAAAAAAGCTTTTTCTGACTGGAATTGCAGTCTGAGCACTCTGAGGAATGGTGAACCATGGTACTATGTACTACTATATGGCTCCACTACAAAGTATCTATCTCCTATAGGAACTAATATTGCTAAAAAAAAAAAAAAAAAAAAAAAGAAAAGAAAAAAAAAAGGCACACAAAAAAAGGGCAATAGCAAAGAAGTTGTTTAGAAGAGAGGGCTCAAAATAGTTATCTTAGAAATTTTAATTCCATAAGGAAGATACAAACTAAACAAAGACCAAATAAGCATAAGGGGGACGGACACACACACACATACACACACACACACACACACTCAAACTGTTTAGAATAGAGAAATAGAGAAAGAGGAGTAACAATGAGGAGAAAGAAATTAAGAAAAAAGGTAGAGAAACTGAAATTAAAAAACTATGGAAAGTTTAACTCAATTATTTAACTGAGATTAAAAAAAGACAACTAGATAAAAAGAATGAAAAAGGAATGGATAAGTTAAACAAAATTCCAAAACTAGGGAAAGGAATAATAATTGGAAGGAAGAGAAGAGTGACAATAAGGGAAAGGGCCTTGGTAGAAATAAGGATGCTTAAGATAAATCAAGCTAAAATAAATGAAAAGGAGTACTATCTTTAGAAAAGAATAGAAAAAAAACCCCAAAACCAGTCAATATTAGGGACAAATATAAAACTTATTTATAACCTTATATTTGAATGGATTAAATAACTCAGTAAAATGAAAAAAAGTGACAAATTGTATTAGGAAAAACCAATCCTACAGCATTTTGGTTATAGGAAACACATGTAAGAAACAAAGATCTACAAAGAATGATTTATGGAAAAATCCATTTGATTTGCAGGAGGCAGGAGAAGAGGACACCAATAACCAGTTTATATAAACCAGAACACGAATAAGCTTGCAGAAGGGAATAGAAAGTAGACACAGGTAGTGTATGTAGATCACACAGAGGAATATATATGCACAAAGATAGGTACTGATAACTGGCTCCCAATGTTAGATGAAAACACTTTTTAAGAAAACAAACCTGTAAATTTCAAATTTATATTGTAGAGTGGGATGTTTATATATAGATGCAAGAATTTAATTTATTATCATTCAATTTTACAAAATCCTGTCTAACACTATGAGATTTTACATAGCAAGGAGCTAACATCTAACCACAGCAATAAATAAGCAGAAGGAACATTAGTCTTCTCCTATTCCCAATCTTCTTTGTCAGTAAACCACTAGGACTGGACTATGTTGCATAATTTGGCACTACTAGGGAAATCTGCCATGTCAAATATTTTAAAGAGAGAATGAATAAGGAATTAAGAGCTGTGCACTGATTTTTTTAGTCTCTTAATACTATATTTCCCAGTTCAACTTAATTCATCTCCTATGTTCTACTCCTCCAGTTCAACTGAGTCACACACAGCCATATCCTGAATCTTGCCCTCACCCACAAATGTTCCACTTCCATGTTCACAGGACTCTGAAATTCCCAGATCTAACTGCAACCTGTTCTCATTCTACCAATCCCTCTGCTTTACAAACCTGAATATTGTTCTTTATTCTTACCCTCACCTCAACCCCTAATCTCTTACCTTCTCAATTGTTCCCCAGGTTCTCACTCCAGCACCTAACTACGATCCTCCTTCCTATCTATCTTTATCATTTGGTGAACCAGTTCAACTCTAAACTTGTATTAAAATATCCCTTGCTCCCTCATTCTATTGCCAACCTTGCCCTGCTAACCCTCAGCCTTGGATTATTCCTACCATTCATGATCTCTGCTCCTACTCATGTGCTGCTGAATTAAGTTGAAGAAAATCATAAAACTATGCTGAATGGCTCCATAACAAATTTATGACATCATCTTACTGGATCTGTACTTCTGCAAGGCAATTCTTTGATACCTACCTCATTAACTCAGTAGCCTTACTCACCATAATGGCTTTTCTAAATATTTTAATTCCTCCTTAAGCCTCCTATGGATACTCTTCTACCCTTTCAGATAAGAATCTTACCTAATATAGAAAAAAAATGAAGCTATTCTCCAAGAGCTCCCTCTTTTTTCTTCTCTCCCCCCCCCCCCATCAACCAGATGCTTTCTGCTATTTCTTCCTTAATTCCTATCTCATGTGTTGAGATCCCTTTCTCCTTGTTAGGGCAAATCCCTAAACATTCATAAGTAATCTCATTCCATCCTGTCTTCTAAGGTTGTCCACTTTATCATCCCAACTCTCTCTCACTTATCTTCAATATTTTCCTGTCCATTGACTGCTTCCTTACTGCCCAAAACATGCCCGTGTCTCCTCTATCCTCAAAAAGCGTCTCTTTGTATGTCTACTCTTCACTATTGTTCCATCTTTTTTCTCTTTGTGGCTAAACTCCTTGAGCTAGCTTTCTACAACCGATGCTTCCACTTCCTTTCCTCTGAATCTTTTTTTAACTCTTAATTGTCTGGCTTCTGATCTCATCATTCAACTGAAACTCTTCTCTCCAGTTATCAACGATCTCTTAATTGCCAGAGCTAATAGCCTTTTCTCAGTCTCATGCTTCTAGAACTCTCTGCAATCTCTGACACTATAAATCATCCTTTTCTGTTTGATATTCTTTTTTTCCTGACTTTTTGTGACACTACTCTGTTCTAGTTCTCCTTCCATCTGTTGGACTGCTCCTTCTCAGTGTCCTTTGCTGGAGTTCATTCAGGTCACATTCATTAAACATGGGTATATCCCTCAAGGCTCTGTCCTGGACCATCTTCTCCCTCCATACTATTTTATTTGGTGAGTTCATTAGCCCCTTCAATTGTCACTTCTACGCAGTTGATTCTCAAATCTACTTATCCAACTCTAACATCTCTCTTCTGATTTCTAGCCTCACATCTTTAACTGCTTATTGTACATTTCAAAATTGATGTCCTGCAATCATCTTAAACTCAATATGTCCAAAACTGAATTATTTTCTTATCTTTTCTGTTTCCAAGGCCTCCTCTCATCTAACTTTTTTTTTAGTAGCATAGAGGATACAACCATCCTCCTAAGCAGCCATACTTACAATCTGATATCCTCAATTCCTTTTACCTTAAAAAGTCCAAGATCTTGTGCTGCATTCAGGGCCCTCTCCAGTTGTCCTGATCTATATCTAGCCACTGGTCCTAGATGACTCTGGAGGGGAGGGTGAGGCAGGTGACCTGGCACAGCCCTCACTCATTTAAATCCAATACTAGCATGCCATGGAATCATGCACCCTTCTAAGGTCATGGTCCTCTTTGAGAATGAAAGACAAACAACGACTCTCAATTTCTGTGATTTAGTGACACTGGCCTCTTTACTATTTTTCAAGCATGATATTCCATCTCCTGACTCAATGCCTTTTTACTGGCTGTCCCCCTATTGGGATGTTCTCCCTCCTTATTTCTGACTCCTAGGTTCCTGCAAGGCTCAGTCAAAAATCTCACCTTTTATAAGAAGCCTTTCTTTTTTATGTTAAATATGGTAGAGATCCAATATATGCATACATATTTATACAATTATCTTGCTGTACAAGAAAAATCAAGTCAAATCAGAAAATTAAATGAAGAAAATAAAGAGTGGGAATGTTATATGATCCACTCAGTTCCCACAGTCCTCTTTCTGGGTGTAGATGGTTCTTTTGATCACAAGACTATTGGAAATGGTCTGAGTCATCTCATTGTTGAAGAGAGCAATATCCATCAGAATCGATCATCATATAATCTTGTTGCCGTGTATAATGATCTCCTGGTTCTGCTCATTTCACTTAGCATCAGTTCATGTAAGTCTCTTCAGGTCTCTCTGAAATCATCCTGCTGGTCATTTCTTACAGAACAATAATATTCCATAACATTCATATACCATAATTTATTCAGCCATTCTACAACTGATAGGCATCCACTCAGTTTCCAGTTTCTTGCCACTACAAAAAGGGCTGCCACAAACATTTTTGCACATGTGGGTCCCTTTTCCTCCGTTAAGATCTCTTTGGGATATAGGCTCCTTTGATTTGCTGGATTTGCAAAGTTGGGCATAGTTCCTAATTGCTCTCTGGAATGTTTGGATCCGTTCACAATTTCATCAACAATGTCCCAGTGTCCCAGTTTTCCCACATCCCCTCCAACATTCGTCATGATCTTTTCCTGTCATCTTAGCCAATCTGAGAGGTGGTATTTCAAGGTTGTCTTAATATGCATTTCTCTGATCAATAATGATTTAGAGCACCTTTTCATATTACTAGAGATGGTTTCAATTTCTTCATCTGAAAATTGTTCATATCCTTTGAACATTTATCAATTGGAGAATGGCTTGAATTCTTATAAATTTGGGTCAATTCTCTCTATATTTTAGAAATAAGGCTTTTATCAGAATCCTTGTGTAAAAATGTTTTCTCAGTTTATCATTAAAAAGCTTTTCTTGAATCCCTTTAATGAAAATCCTTTCTCTGTTAATTATCTTTAAAGGTCTGATGGCTTCTATTTGAGATACGATTTCTCTGAGAGATTATTTGATAAGCAAATGTACATCATCACAGTAAAGTCAAGCCCAACAGACCCCTAGCATTCAAGAATTTTTTTTTAAATGTTCAATCATGTAAAAAAAAAAGTACATATTAGAGTAAAAATATACTTCAATGATAGGTGTAATTTCTATTTACTGGTTCTAACATGTATACTTTTGTTGGAAGTTTGAATGAGAACAATTCTTTTTTTAAAGAATCAAAATGTAGTTCATCCGTAGGGACATATTTGTGGAACAAAATAAAAACAATGAAGTGTTAAACCAGTCAAAATTTTACTGGATGTTATCCTTAATAACTGGAAAAATGTTTTGGAAAATAGGTTATTCAAGTCTCAATGTGGCGTTTATCTATAAGCCTTTTGTGTTCTAAGGCATAAATTTCACTGATCCCAAAACGCATTGTATAAAGTAAAATTTGTAACAAGTTTTATATATTTGTTAACATTTTAAAATTTACAAATGAGATCATGAAGTCTCTGTGAACTAGTGACCAGCTAGCTCTATTATCCTAAGCTCCAGTATTGTCCTTTCCTTATACAGAGTTAAATTGTCTTCTCTCTACCTTATTCCTCACTCATTATTAAGCAATTTAGAAATACTCTCATTTCACAGATACTATCTTGCATATGGCTTCATTGGGCATAGGTTTGCATAATGTCTCCCCCATTAGATCCTCTTCAAGGACAGGGATTGTCATTTATCTTTCTTTGTAACCTCAGTACAGTGCCTGATATAGAAGATTCTTAACAAATGTATAGTAGCTGAGGATTATGAGGCCATCTTAGTGTCATATAGGCTCTTTGTCTAAAACTATATATTTGAGTCCTGAGGAGCTCTGAGCAATTTGATTGGAGTGCAAATACCTTTGCATAGTTGCCTATTTGGAATCACTCCACTGTGTGCCACTGTAGGACTGTAGGCAATGGGAGCAATAAACTGAGCTATTCCTCAATGGCATCTGTTTCTTCCTTCCTTCCTGAGTAGTGGTAAGTTATAGAAGCTATCCCTGTATGGTACTGCCTTTCTTCATATAAACTGTGCTGTACTACAATTTCCTTTGCCACCTAAGTGAGATTTGACAAACTTAGAAAAGAAAATGCTTATCAGGCACTTTGAAAACTTCTTATCACCATGTAAATGTTAGTTTTTATTTGAAATGCTTAATACAAATGATTTTGAAATTACATTGAAAGAAAAACTTGAATCATTTCAAATAACTAAAAATATAGACAAGATTTCTAAATTCAAACAGCTTTTCTTTACTAATAAATTCATTTAAATGGTTTTAAGATTTCTAATATAGTAAAGAAAACATACACCATGTCAAACATTAGCATGTTAAAAAATGAATAAAAGGTTAAATTAGGCAGGCCTACCCAGATAGAGTTTTCATAAAAATTCTTCCCATAGTTCAAGGGCCAGCTCAAGTGCTTAAGTTTTGTTTCATCACCCAACCAGAAGTAATCTTTCCCTCCTTTAAACTTTGCACCATTACATATTACCCAAAGCCTTGTATTTTAGTTATTATTATTATTATTATTATTTTTGCAACTTTTTTTAGGGGGGCAGAGAGGCAAGGCAATTGGACTTAAGTGATTTACTCAGTCACAAAAGCTAAGTCAACAAAAGTTAAGTGTCTGAGGCTACATTTGAACTCAGGTCCTCCTGACTTCAAGGCCCAGTGCTGAAGAGAGCACTGCACCATCTAGCTACTCCCTATTGTGTTTTTGTTTGTTTGTTTTTGTTTTCTAGATTATATATTTCTTTTTAAATCTTCTTTTCTAGATTATATATTTCTTGAGGACTGGATTGTATCTCTTATTCCTTATAGGACCTGACAATTCCTTCAAAGTAAGCACTTAAAATTTTATTTGACAAATGACCAATCAACTGTTCTCATTAGACTGTGAACTTCTTGAAGGCAAGGAATGTTTTTTGCCTCTTTTTGTATCTTTGGATCTTAGCACAGTGCTTGGAAGATACTAGGCACTTCATCAATGTTTGATTGATGGATTGTTTCCAACTTCTCCTAGAAAACCAAATTCTTTCTAATATTAAAGAAAATGATATGGGAATAAGGGCTACTTATAAATACTATCTTCTTTTGCTCAAAGGAAAAAATGGAGTACAGAGGTGAGTTTTAAGAGAACATGTTTTCTGTTTACTTAATATCAATTACCATCATACCAGCAAGGAGTAACTAAGCTGCACCTTTTAGGAATTCACCAATTCTTTGTATTCCCAAAATGCCACTAAGAGTGCATGAGTAAAAAAAAAAACCCATTAAATAATAGCCTAGCAGCTTAAAAGAACTGATATACCACCCATAAGAAGATTAACAGTCTACAGCAATGCAAATTGTACACTGCTGAGATATTTATGTAAGATATGAAATTAAAAATTATTTTAATTATTTTCTATTATGTGCTCAGAGAAAAAACTGGTTAAAAATTTGAAAGTCTTAACATTTATTAATTTTTTTTTATTTTCGCTTTTTGCTGAGGCAATTGGGGTTAAGTGACTTGTCCAGGGTCACACAGCTAGGGAATGTTAAATGTCCAAGACTATATTTGAACTCAGGTCTTCCTGACTTCAGGGCTAGTGCTCTATCCACTGCACCACCTAGCTGCCCCAAGTCTTAACATTTATTAAAGCTTGAGACACTCTACACAATATAGAAGCAATTTCCTAATATTGATCCTATACATCAGTTTGAACTTCATTGCTGCACTATACTTAATTTCACTTAATTTTGTAAATGTGTCATTAACATTTATTATTCCTTTCCCTTTAATATCGTTTTCACGAAGAACTTCTTTCAGAATTTAACTGCATATGACCTAATTTATTTCAGGTGTTGAAAATGTGACAATATTTGAGAAATAAAATTCCCTTTTTTTGTCTTTCACTTTGTGCTTTATTGCATAGCATGTTTATATAGGTACATGCATGAGATATGAGGGATTTAAAATCTGTGTTATTATATATTCTATAATAAGAGAAAGGAAAAAACCTCAAGGAATATAATTCTCCAATTATCTTAGTATGTATAGTATTTTGTGTATATAAAAATTATTATCAGGATGACATTGTCTTAAAATATGTTTAATGTTTCTTTCTCCCAATACTATCGCTCTTATTTTTCAATAAATTCATTTTAATACTAATAAGTCACCAGTTTTATTAAGATAAAATTTGAAGTACAGAACAAAATTGAAACGAATTTCATTCAAAAAGGGAAAAACAAACCTTAATACTGTAAAATGCTAAAGGGGAATCTAAATAAAATACTTACATTATTACTAAATTGTAACAAGTTGCTATAACAAAACAATATAACTGAGAATACTGTTACTATATAATTCAAATGAAATGTCTGGAAGTACATGTTAAAAAGTGAAGTTTCTAGGTATAAATGGAATACCAACTACTGAACTCACATTCTGAATTATGCAGATGTGTACACATAAATACATAATGTTCTTTCAGAAATAAATGGAAGAATTCTCAAGGTCTTTCATTGACCCATGATTTTTCATTTCTTAGAGGTTAGGAGTTTTGTTTTGTTTTTTATAAAGGATATTTCTAATTTTTCTTAAATGAATAAGAGGAATGCCTTCTCTAGGAGCTGTTACTCAAATCTACTTCATGTACAGTTACTATAATCTCTGCTATTTTCTTTGAATTTCTTAATCACTAACCATGACCTTCATAAAGCTTAAGGAAACAGTTTTAAACATGTAATTTGTAGTAGCAAATATGATAGTGGTGTCAGGAAGAAAAAAATGTAAATGCTTCAATCAAAGACAAATAACAAATGTCAAAAGTACTTAGAAAAATCACTGACATTCCAAACCATTCAGCTCATTAAGATTGTAGAGAAATCCTATGTCAACATTAACAAAGCCTTAAATTTCAAATGACTAAAAATGGGACTATGATTTAAAAAATGTTTCCCTATGATTCCATGAGGGAAAAGTGCAAAAAAACCCCCCAAAAAACAAACAAACAAAAAAAAAAACGGGAAAAAAGATTTAAAAATTTGCTAATTCATGTTTATCATAAAAGATATTTATCATCTTTCTTTGTATTAATTAATATTGTGTATTGGTAGATAATTTTTTTGCTATGGCCTTTGATTTGGACTTAATAAGGATGGTTACTTGCTAAGCTGAATCAAATCACTCTAGTCAAAACAAAGGTGTAATAATTAGTATGTTTGTGTGTGTGATGAGAATCACTAAAGATTTCAACAAAATAAATGAGGAAAAACACTATGTTAAATGGGACTTCTCTAGTCTATAATCAAAAAAACCCCTTTTGTTCAAATTTTAAAATAAATGATGTTATGTAATCATTAAAAAAGACATTTCCCTCTCCACATGTTTTATATTAACCATAGTCAAATAACTAGGCCTTGCCCAATATGAGTTCTGTAACAGTGACATTTTGAGAATTTTTGTTTTCAACAGAATGATATAAATTCTGAAAATTTTACCTAGATTTATGGATCCAATTAAGGACTTTTGAGAAAGAAAAAAAAATGTTACATTTAAAAGTTATCAACAACAGTCTTATGACAATGTGGTAAATAATTTCAATTTTTTTTTAAAATTTAAAAACAAAATAACTGCCAATCAATGTCAAACAAAGAAACAAATTTATTCCAGTTTTATTCAATTAAAAACATTGCCAACATACACTGTATTATCATTCACTATGATCTTCAAAAATTAAAATTATTCTTTTTTCTTTTGTAAGATGGTGATTCTAGAGCAAGATCATGAATTACAAGGGCCCAGTCGTAAGGCATTATCCCCACCTTCAGTTTTAAGAGTCAGTGCATCCAGTCATAAACAGACATGACATTTTTCAGCATCTAAAGATCTTTTTAAAGTGGCTTAAAATATTTAGCTTAAGTCCTTTATCAACATAAAATAATCAATATTTAGAAAACTTCAACAATACCTCAAGGTATGCTACCATAAGCTAAATGTCAATCAGTTGCATTTTTCTCTCCTAGAGGAATACGTTCCCATAACTGTAAAAGTTGTTCTCCAACCTGGGGTTCCAATTCCTATGTAAAAAGTAAGAAAAAGTAAACATAAAAGAAAGCAATTCTTTCATGGTCTAGATATCAAAATACATGAAAAGCAAGATTTCATATTATAAGATGGCAGGAATTTACTTAACCCATAGATGGCCTCTGATATCCCTTTCAGTCCCAGATTTTACATAGGTAGAAATTGCTTCTTTTCTCTTTTTAATATTTAGGTCAGAAGATAAGTTTTAAACCTTGTAAACCTTTAAAATCTAATCACAAATAGAAAACGCTCTATGCAAAGCAAATTAATCTAGAAGATACCCATTTCCAAAAGAAATCATTCTACTGATTTAAAAAACTATTATTACAGATAAATTTTCAAATTTTACATTTTTTTGTTTCCTTAAAAAAATACCATCATATACTCAGAAAAACATTTTCTGGAACTACAACAAAAAGAAAAAATTAAAAACACAGAACATTAAAGTATTTTATTCTAATGATTAAATTATGCAGAAGATGAATGGTTATTCCCACCTTCAAGAATTTGGTCAAAAGATCATACTTAATCTCTATCATATCTCCTTGACAATACATGTTCAAAGAAATCAGGAAGGAAAAAAACAAAAACAAAAACAAAAAAAAACCAATGCCATGACTATCAAAAGATTTAACAAAGTAAGAAAGCTAAATTTGAAAAACTTTTTATTAGTAGTAGTAAGATTTGTGAAATTAACATAAGTCAATGGTATTTAACCTAATTCTGAAGTTTTTCCATCTGCAAAATGTGAATAATGGTATTTATAATAACCCAAAGTTCTTAGGACTCAATCCATTATTTTCTACATGTAAACAATCAACATGATTTACATTCTAATAAATAATCTTCAAAACCAAATATTGGACAACAGAAAGGAAAAATATTTTTCTATACTATCAAAAAGTAACATTTAATATACCTGTCCATCTCTGCTTATTTGTACTTTCTTATTGTCATTCCAAGGATTGAGTAAGTGATGTGCAAATTGAAAAGGAAGACTTTCTTTCCGTATCCATTCCACTTTGAACACTCCTCCTAGACCTGCTGAACCCCAATCCTGACTCTTTTCCCGTCCTATCTCTGAAGACATCCTAGAAAATCCCTGTAGTGAAATTCAGAGAAAAAAAAATTCAAGATTTTCCAAACGTCTGCTTTAATATTTTAAAATGTACTTTTATATCGTAACACAAACTACAAGAAAAATCTACAAAAATTTATAAAGATATTGATTTATTAATGTGCCTAAATTTTTTTTGGGGGGGAAATAAATATACCAAGCATCATCAGCCTTTTGGTAATAATAACTTTAAATATCAACTTTTAAAAAAATCAGACCATATGGTTTTATCAAACAGATCAGCACCTAGTTCTGCAACTTACAGCCTTTATCAGTTGTGGAGGTTACCGAGAGGTTAAGTGTTTTGTGGAAGGTCACAGATATCAGAATATCAGAAGTGAGACAAACTCAGGTCTTCTTGATTCTGTAATAGACCACTATCCACTACATAGCAGTGCCTTTTATTGGGCAACAACATTTATTAAGCACTTACTAAATGCCAAGAGTTGTGTAAAGAACTTTATTTTCTACATAGGTGCGTGCATGCGTATGTGTGTGTGTATGTGTGTGTGTGACACATATATGCAACAGCAAAATGAACAGACTATTCAAATAATATTATTTTTGTCTACATTTGTTCCACATTAATAATTATTTCTAAAAGTCTATAAAATAAAAATTTCATTATTTTATAAATTTCATTGTTTAAGGAATGAATGTCTTCTTTCCAAGGAGAAAACTACTTCATTCTGTTTATTTAGTGTAAGAGGCAGCATAGTGAAATGAATAGGAAGTAGGGCTCAGGGAATGAGTAAGACTTGGATTCAAGTTCCCCCTCTGACATATACTGGCTTTATAACCCTGGACAAGCCATTTAATCTCTGAATCTTCTAGGCAACTCAGTAAAATTTATTGTAGAAAATATTTACAAAGGAATTTCCTTACCAAGGAATTCCATACCAAGGAAACCACAGATTCCATCTCTTTCTATACATGAACTATTTTTTTTTTAATATCATAGGAAACAGGAATTTTGCAAGAGTTGATGATAAGTTTGTTCAGGCAGTCATTATCAAGGCAAAATTGCTGCTGCCTAGACTGGGCTTAGGCATTAGTTTAATATTCAAGAGATCTAGTTTTATTGAAAGATGGAACCAGCTTTAACAATAAACTAGTAAATGTATTTTAAGCAAATTGAACATGTCACACACACATATACACACAAATAAGTCAGAGAATCACAGTACAACTTCAGGCCAGACACATACAGCCATTCTCTTTGACCTCCTAATCTCTTTCAAAATTAAAGGAGATGTATACAAGGCCAATACAAAATGGCCTGAAGTCCTAGGGTATAGATAGTAAAATGAATTCTAGAGACCCAAGAAAAGAAATCCAAAAATACCCCAAGTTGATTACAAAGTATAAATATAGCCCAGTCCTTGGAGAGGACTTTCATGAAAAAAATAATGTTGGGATGAAGCAAAAATCTGTATGTTCTGTTAAAATGATGTGGTAGATTTGAAATTATATTGCTAATTAAGGGTCCTTTCTGCTCCCCATGGAGAACTGGGACTATAAAATAAATTTGGTCTTAAGAGTCTCTTGGACTTTTAAATTCAAGAGATTTGGCTCACGATACATTACAATGTTCTTTAGCTGAAATAGCAATGAATCCTGTAATTGTCCAGTTTGATATATACTATTGGGAAAGGGAATTAAAAACAAATTAACTAGAATAACACATTTTGAGAATTTCACTATAATTCTCACCATATTCTTTACCTAATCCTAAACTCCTTTCCCATGTGGTACCCAGATAGCATAATGGGTAGTGTTGAACTTGGAATCAGAAAAATCTGAGTTTAATTTCTGCTTCAGATACTTAGCAAATTTTTAAATCTGCCTCAGTTTTCTGATGTGGAAAATGAGGACTATAATAGCATCTACTTTACAAAGTTGTTGCTAGGATTAAATGAGTTGACATTTATTTTGTAAAGCTTAAAGCCTATATAAATGTTAGTTGTTGTTATTATTATCATGAGTCTTGCTTGTTTTCTCAGAAATAGTGGGAGGCATTATAATAGAGTGAGTACTGGACTAAAATTGAAAGTTCAAGTTCTGGGTTTCACATTTTGTAGCTATGTAACTGCACAAACCATTAAATATAATTCTCAATTTTCCCATCTATAAAATGGGAATTATGCTTACTACTTTAAAAGGCTGTAGAGTTAAGAGTGTTTTATAGGGTGTAAAAAAAATAAAATGTAAACTATTGTAATTATTAATTTTAAAAGTAGTTTATAAATACACACCATAAAGTTCACTTTCATGCTTTTTTTTAAAAATCACACTAATGCCTTCAGATATGATATAATAAGTAAATAAAATTTCAATGTCTATTGAAGTATTTACTATTTATAGAGTGGTATTAGTTGACCAGAATAAAAAGAAATCAGACACTTTAAAAAAAGAAATTTAGAAAAGTACAAAGGACAGAGAGGTCGATGCAAAGCAGTGATAAAAGAAACTGGAGGAGTAGGGGCAGTGAGGAAGACTTGGGAGGACAAGAATAAAGATATTTCAATTGGTGGAGATATGCCCAAAGTATAATCTGTAGTCAAATGGAAAAAAAAATTAAAACCAAAACCATTTTATTGTATTAGGATAACTTACCTGGAAATGTCCAGATCCTTGAACAGAAAACACCAAATAAACCATGCTGCTCTCCCAAAAGGCTCTATTTAATTTCCGTTCATTGCTAGGGGTTGTAGACCATATACCCTTCTGTTGAGAAATCTCAAGATTTCTCAGATTGCTACTCTTCATTATGAAGTATCGAACTGGCATATTTGGTCTTGGTGAAGGGGATTTTGAGCCCTGCAAAAGAGTATTTAAGTTCTTGAAAGGTAACATAAAATCCAAAGAGACTCATAAGCTCTACAAAAATACAAATCAAAATAATCTAACAGAACACTTTCCAAAATGTGTTCTGTAGAATCCTAGTTTTCCATGAGAATATGTTGATATTAGCGTATTTCCCTCCAAAATGTTAAATATAAAATTATGTATGTATCCAAATACTTAATACTTCATACTTAATATATTTTTACAGTATTAAAACATATTTAATTTCCTATTCTGATCCCACTTAATTTTGGGTAAGTTCCATTACCCCGAAGCTTCCCAGACCTATTTATGGGCTCCTGTAAAAAATAAAATGCTAAAGTATTCCAAAGCCAAATTCATTTGGAGAAACTAACCTAACAAGTAGTTAAAAGTCAAAAAATTTTAATGTGATAAAATTTATCCATAAAATATAATTGGTAGAACTACAGTGCATATTTTAATCTAAAAGATCTATTATGGAAAAAAGGAACCTATTAAGATTAAAGGATGTACTTGCTATTGATATAGAATTAAGATACAATCTTTTTTTTTTTTTTTTGCTTTTTGCTGAGGCAATTGGGGTTAAGTGACTTGCCCAGGGTCACACAGCTAGGAAGTGTCTGAGACCAGATTTGAACTCAGGTCCTCCTGACTTCAGGGCTGGTGCTCTAACCACTGCACCACCTAGCTGCCCCTAAGATACAATTTCTTAAGAATGAATATACAAATTCTTTTTTCATTATTTAATTTTTGGAAATATAAATTTATATGAAACAACAAAATTTGGGTAATTCAATATTTACAAGAACATATAAGTGTGTAATATACATAAAGACACATACAATACACACTTGTGTCTCAAGAAATTATCAAAGATATGAGGCTGTCTATTCATATAATTCCTTAAAAAATTACTCTTTCAAACCTATCCCTGTAAAATCTTGCACATGGCAGGTCTTTAATAAATGTGTTTATATTTGCTGAATTTCCTTCAATCAAGTTTTTAAGTACAATAAAAGATTCAGTCCAAAGATTAAATATGGTTTGCACACTGTCCTTTGAAATGAATATAAGCCATGTCACAAGAACTAAGATACTCATTTTATGACCCAAAGGTAATTGTTTATGAATGGATAAATTAGAAAGTATATACAAAATTGTCTAATTGCATGTTCATAATGATCTTGGAATGACCTTGTACATGCAACATTAAAACCACAGCTAAAAATATGGTCATATTCAACTATTTTTAAGTTTATAGAAACAGATACTCTACCTTTCCTGAAGATGGAGGAGAAGGACTGGCACAAGGACTAGGGTAACTACTACTATCTGTAGATTTCACAGAAGATTGGTCAGATCGCTCATCAGAGCTTCGTTTAGGATGCAAAATACCTCTATCTTTGTATTTCTGAGGTGGGTGGAATGCTGGAGATGGAGACTTCATCAAGACTCTTGGGGGAATGGGAAGAATAGAAAGGCAACTTGGTAAGTAACTTTATAAAAATAAAGTGAATTTATTTCCAATAAAAGATTTTTTTTAACTGCATTGTAAGGGTTTTAAGATTACATTTTATGAAATAGCAATTTATAAAGAAATTACATTTCTTATATCTATATTTGGAATTTAAAAATATAAATCTGGATTATACATTTACTTTCATCTAAAAAATCGATCAATTTCTCAAGAGCTAAAAATATTTCATCAGCCAACTCTACATACATTCCTATTTGAAAAATTCCTAATTGCCTTTCAGGAATCAATAGTGATGTTCTAGAAATTTAAAAATTATTATTTTTTAAAACAGATTTTGATTTTATTGGCTCTCAATGAAGTAACTCCCTTACTCAATGTGAAATGGCAATTGGTCTATAATTAATTTATAGTCTTAGTTGCCTGGAACCACCGAAAGGTTGTGACTTGCTTAAACCATGAGAATTTTTATATACCTTTTTTATACTTAAGTATCTTTTAAATTTAGATGGTTCAGATATGCATAGCACATATAGCATCATGGTATTAGTCTTTTCTAAAATAAGAATTTAAAAGATCTAAGGGCTATGTACAATTGACAGAATAAATATATTCCACAGCACAACAGAATGAACAGAATATTAAACTAGTCAAGAAAGTTGGGTTCTAATTTTAGCTCTGCTAAGAACTAGTCTCCTTTGGCCTCAATTTTTTCATATATAAAATGAGAGGATAATCTTTTAGGTTCCATTCAGCTGCACCATTCCATAATTCTCCACATATTATGGATAAGATAGTCTGGAACTTTACACCATACTAATATTTTCAATCTTTAACATTTTCCAAACTTTACAAAATTCTTAAAAGTGACATATCTTCTGATTTTAAGACAAGCTTAAACAAGTGTACCCCAAAAAAGGTTTTTTCAATAGTTTTTTCAATAATCTAATTTATCTAGCATTAATTCCAGAATGTTACTATGAAACATCAGGTAAAAATATGTAAATTAAATCTATACCTATATCTAGCTATCTATATATATGAAGTGATTCTTGAAAATGGTTTGATGCTCAGGGTAAATATGTAAGTTGAATATAGGCATATATACACATGTGAAATGATTCTTGAAAATGGTTTGATGCTTATTGAATTTGGAGAGCCTTACAAAATCATTCTATACACAGGGGTTCAGATCTTCATGCTGACTTTAAAAACACTTGACTGCTCAGACTAGCAAACTAAGTAACTGGAAAATGACACATGAAAGGATATTCTTTTCAATCATTAACATAATGGATTTGGCAAATAGGTCCAGATTAAATTAAATTAAACACAAGCCTGATGCCCCACCAAAATTTCTGAGTTCCTTCTACACTTATAAATGTCATATGTAAGGGTTTAGAAGAGGAATTTCTGGGTTTTGAATGCATAAGATCAATAAAGCTTCCAAAATGTACAGACCTATATAAGATTCATAGCCAAATTAATGTCTGAGCCTCCTCTCACATTGAGATAGATGTTTTAATCTGTCCAAAGTAAGCTGAAATGTAGGTAAGAAATGAAAAACTTATGACATATTAATAAATCAATAGGCATTTATTGTGTCTGCTATATAATATTAATATGCAAATAAAATGAAATTAAAAATTTCCAAAAGGAAGAGAATTTATTCACACACACATACATATGAATAGATGTATGTATGTCCCCCACTTGTCCCCCAGTTTAAACCCTATGATTTCAATGTAGGGGATTCCCAATGAGAAAGCTCCTACCTGATCAAAAATCTTCAGTGCCTCCATCTTGTATAGGATAAACCATAAACTCTTTATGATGATATTTTCATCCCTTCACAATCTAGCTCCCATTTTTCTACTCTTTCTTCAATTATTTCTCTTTATGATCTCTATGTTTTGGCCACCCTGACTAGTAGTTGTTCCCAGGACTAGCCATATATCCTGGCTCTGTGACATGCAAAAGCTCTGTGCACCTGGCAAGAGATGTTCCTTATGACTCGGATTCCCTTTATCCTGCTCCCCACTTCTCAGAAGCTTTATCTCTTCTAGATTTAGTTCAGATGCTGACTCTTCTATGAAGCCTTCCTTATCTCCTTAGGAGTCAGTGCTTTCTCCTCCCTCAATTCTGCCAGTGTCATATTTCCCTGTGTATATGTTGAATTTTGAAATAAAATGTAAGATAATTTGAGGGTAGGCCTTCTACCTCTTGCCTCTACAGGCTATCTCCCATGCCTGGGAGTACTCACCTTTACTTTACAGAATAACTGGTTTTCTTTAAAATTCAGCTCAAATACCATCTCCCACAAGACATCTTGTGTCTATCTTGATCCTACCTTGAAGCCTGCCTTGATTCCTCTAGTTACTAGAGCCTCTATACCTACAAGGACATTGCTCTGAATTTAGGAGAAGGGAGAGGATTTCAATAGAGCAATTATTTTATACTAATACTACTATCATTGCTCTATATTTGCTTTGTTTAAATGTTTTAATTTTATCCTTGAATTCTGAGGGAAGAGGAAAACAGGAGTAGAGGATGGAAGATAAAGGAAAACAGGAAAGAAAAGAAGAGAAGGAGAGAATGGAAAGGGATAGATGTTACAATGAATTTTCCTATATTGAGGAATTTTCTTCAATTTCCTTAAGTTGATGCTAACCTTCATAAAAATCTAAAATATTTACCTTTCTGCATTAGAAGAATCATCAGAGAATTCAGTATCTGCTGAACTCTTTCTACTATTATTTGACCTCCAAGAAGATGCCAAAGGAAGTTCCTCTGAAGACATTGGTCTTGGTCTTTGGCCAATCCCTGATGGTTGTTGCAATCCTGCAGACTGTTCTTCTGTGCTTAAAACAGCTATAATTGCTCTTATAGTTGCTTCATCAACTTGAGACCAAGGCTTAGAAGGAGCTCTCATACGGCGCAAAAATAAACTATGCCATTTCTGTCTGAGTTGTAGCAATAAGCTGGCAGCCTGTAATTAATTTTTATTCAATTAGAATTTGTACTGAAGCAGAGGAAATAAAAAAAATGGATTATTCTATATCATTGAGAATTTTTTTTATAGTTTTCAATGAATTAAACTTGTGACTTATATTTTTCTCATAATTTTAGTGGAACACTGTTCTATCTCCTTTTCCTTTTCTCTCTCTCTCTCTTTTTATTCTTTCACCTCTCTTTTTCCCTCTCCAGATGCATAGAAAAGTAGAATTTTTTAGAATCAGAGAAAGAAAGGATCTCAGAAATCACCTACTTCAACTTTTTAATTTTACAATTATTGGGAAAATGAGGATCAAAGATTTAATATGAAATGTAGTAAATGACAGAGGATTCAAACCTAATTTTTCTGACTTTAAATCCCATGCTTATGTACCATGCTCTCTCCTTCTGGTCTATAAGGAACTACTCAGAAATTTTCCCAGCTCCACTGAAATGTTATCTAACTTTTCTCTCTAATAATTCCTTCTTTATGGCTATGACTTTGATTTTTTCTATTTATTCTTTGACTGAGCAAAAAGCTCATCTACAGTGAGAATAATAACATCAAAAAAAAGGTTTCTCCCTTAATATTCAGGAGAGAACACAAAAACATATGAACACAAAGCTGCCAAATATGCTAATAATATTTACTAAAAGATAACTACCTCTGGATCCATTTTGAAATTTAGCCACTCATCCAGTTTCAATGCCGCCAAATTAGCAGTGGTTCTATCTTCCATTTCACTGTCACTGCTGTCATTAGGAACACCATCCACTATTCAAAAAAATATGCAAATTTTAGCATGGTATTTCAGAACAGAAAAAAGTCTTAAAAATGCTTCTAAGGAATGTTATCATGCTTATGTCTTCCTGACTTAAAAATTTATGTGGACAGATTTCCTCTAGTTTTCCCTGTCTCAAAATCCAGCAAGGAAGAAAGGGAGGAGAGGTGATAGAATAAAAGAAAACATCTTTCAGGAAAGCTCAAGAAAGTAGACACTTGTGTGTAAAGCTTTTTAAAAACCTTAAAACACTATATAAATTCAGTTATTATTACTGTGGTAAAGAATGGACCTACAAATCTTAAAAGATATTTTGGAATTAAAGAAATCATAATAAAACTTTATAATCTGTATATTTACTTAAATACACTGTGCTTTCTTATATGCTCCCTCCAACAATAAAGATCACAAATTGCCCATGCCAACTTATTCAATGTAACTCTTGTCTTTTGTCTCCTAGCAAATTTGTTATCATAAATAGTCTACCTGATATGGTCTTCTTCAACACCAGAGCTGTCCACCAGTTCATGCTTCCCAGATAATCAGCCTGTTTCCTTTTTTTTTTTTTTTTGAATAAATCCTATTTTTGAGGACTTATGTTTTATTCTTGTTCTCTACTGTTCTCTTTTCACTGTTGCCATGATATGTTATGGCCTACACAGGCTATAATACATACATACCATGTCCTTTCCCATTATCTTTTATGCCACACTCATTTTTAATTTCTTGAGAAACTGTAGTATACCATAACCTACAAATCTAATATTGGTTTTAAAGAGATGAACCTTTGTATCTGGGAGAAATATGGGGCCATTAAAAAAGCTTTGCCAATTTTCTAACAAGCACCATATTCATCCAACAACATATTACAATCTGGGCAATGAACATTCTTCAATCACCTGTTTTTTTTTCCTATGTGGATGGTAAAACCAAACTCTTAAGTAGTTATGGATGTCTTTAAGTAAACTCTACAATGTTTTCAGGCTTAACAATCACCACAATTTCAACTGCAAGAATAGATGAATGTCTTTATTATCTCTAGGGAATCTACTTCAACTTGGACTTTACATTAGACTTTTCCATGACAATGGCAAACATAACATTAGCAATCAAAGAATTGTAGAAGCGGCATCTCATGCACACAAGATAGGCTAGTTTCTTCCATAAAATTAATTATTCTTCCTCTTGTCTTTAATTTGTTTTGGAGTCTAAGGGTCAATGCATTAATATAAATATAAAAGCCTAGTGATTAAAAAAGAACTTACCACCAAGGCAAAAAACAAAGGCTGGCAAGTTATGCACAACTAAATAAATGCTGTATCCTTGTTAAATATACTTTTTATGCTGCTGCTGTTGTTGCTACTGCTGTGTCATTTCAATCATATTCAGTCATATTCAGTCATATTCAGTCATGACCCTATTTGTGATTTTCTTGGCAAAGATACGGTAGTGGTTTGTCATTTGTTTTTCCAACTCATTTTATAGATAAGGAAAATGAGACAAACAGGTTTAACTCATTTTCCCAGGGTCACCAAATAGATGCTAAATCCTTGTTAAATGCCTTTTGGTATTATTAAGCAAAATTAATTTTGCTAAATAGTCTTCAAGTATCCCATTTTGTTGCAATACTGAGTCTGAACTACTACTGGACCCACTTAAGTCAAGTTCAGAAATCTCAATACACAAAACATCAAAATGGTGATCTAGGATTTTACAAATTTAGATATTCCTTCTAATCATGCAGATCACAATCCAAACGGGTTCATTTTCATTTTTTGGCCTCTCCAAAGTTATCCAATCTACTCAATGCATTTCAGACCTGCCTTCCTCACTTTCTCCATTACATTACATAGGAGTCAGGGGAACACTCTAGCCACCTATATATCACCCTCTTCTCTCACCATATGAGCAATCCATTTTTTCCTATCTTAATATTATTTAATGCAATCTTTTCTACCTGTTCTTCAGAGTTCCTCATGGGTTACCTGCTCACATTTATTATGAACCCTTTCACTATATTTCCTATATTAATTTTTAGTTCTTCAAGGAAGTGGTGTTCCAGGTCTCACTGCCTTACAAGCAACATTGGTAATATGTTTATATTGAAAAGAGGGGCTTTTGCTTTTATGGGAAGCTTTGCATTAATAAATAAAAGCAACCTCCCCTCCTGTTTCTACTTTTAATTCTAGGCTCAACTGTCTATCTGTACAAACTTTGTACAAGCTCTACTCGATGTCCATGTTGAAACTTTGTACAAGCTCTAATGGATGTCCATGTTGAAATGTTTTAGATGAAACATGCTGAAATCAGAACAATAGACATTTTACATTTGTTTTTTTGTTTTTTTTTTCCCCATGAGGATGGACAAGTCAAACTCTTAAGTGATTACAGATCTCTTTCAGGAACATCTATAATGATATGGGGCTCAATGTAGCAAACAAAACACCCTCAAAATAGGAACATTTGGAGAACACTACCATAGGGAATCCCTCTTCATCTTGTTTTGCTGCACTGAATATCCTCCATCATAGTGAATACTTGTGACAAGTATGTAACTCCCAATTGTATTATACCATGCTTGGACTTTAGTGATTTCTGCTGTTACATCTTCTAAGGAATCCTAAAAGATTTTCATGTTCAGGAGACAGGAGATAAGATATGCTATGCTGGAAAAGTCTGGAAGTTAGCCTTTTTTTAAAATGAAATTTTATTTAAGATTTTTGACTTTTTTATGTCATCAAAATTTTCTTTCATTATGCTTAGTACTCTCAGTTATCCTATGTAACATTTTTTTAAAAGAAAAAAATAATCAAAACTGAATAACAAGTCTAAAAAATTGAAGTCTACAATCATGGACCATTCATCTCTGCAAAGGGATTTGCTCTTTCTTCTTGTATCTTTTCTTTGGAGTCATGTTTGCTTTTTATGATTTTGTAGCATTCACTTCAGATTTTTTTAGGAGCATTCTTTCCCTTTTAGTCATCAGGTACATATGGCATTTCCCCTTATAATAATAAGTTGAGTAGCTTTTCATAACCAACAAATACTGAGCACAACAGGATGTCATTCTCTATACTTTTTAGTCCATTGTGAGAAATTACTTGTGAAAGCTTGCTTATTCATTATTTGTAGGGATGCCCTCAATTCCCAATTTTTCTTCTGTTTATAGACTTTTTTTTCCCCCTAGTTTCACTTAAGATGACTTGCCACACTTTATTTAGAGTGGTTTTATTCTCCACTGTTCCTGTGTACTCTATGAAATAATAGTGATCATAAAAATTCATCATCTTTTTTCATAAGATTTTGCTGATTAATTTACATCCTAATTGTTTGCCTTTATCAGCTTTTTTCTACTTGGCCAGAAAATCAATTATTTACGAAAGTGCTTTCTGAAATCTTTTGTGATCTCCTTATTGTAGGAATTAATAAATGTTGGTTTAACTTTTGGATGAAATTATTATAGTTGGTGTTGATGTTATTTCTGTTGTCACTTCCCATTTTGAAGTAACTTGTTTAAATAATTCAGAGTTAAATGATCTTCACTGTTCACCATTATCTTTTTTTTATTACTTCTTTTTCTTTATTACAAATCCTAATCTTAGCTATAATGATTATACACATATAGATGACTAAATAATAAATTCTGGGACAGTAATGTTTCTTTTTTAAGCTAAAACATTATCAATTTCATTTTTTGCAAAATTACTTTGTGCTCACTTTGTCCATTGCCTACTAATTCTTTTTTTGATGAAAATTTCAATGATAATAGACATGTAACACTTCTATACAATCTCCAAGTCTTCAGTCAATTTCACTTCTTTCTCCTGAATCACACTTTCCCATATATTTCTTTTTATCTTTACCTTTTCCTTCATTTCCACTAAAGTCACCAAGTATCAGTATAGATGGATTTGATTTGGCAGGTCTTATCAAAGTGTTTGTAGACTTCCTATATTACTTCATTTTAACCCAGGACAAAAGAAAACATATATAAAATGCTTTATAAATCTTAAAAGTATTATAAAAATATTATCTGTTGTTATATTTTGCAAGGTGTTGTGAGCAATTCTAATGTATATATGAGAAAGACCTTGTAGAAAGATAGTCTTTAAGGTTATGGTTTGTGAACTACTTACTCAAATGATTCTTTATTTAACAGTCTGCAAACTAAGCACAATGAGATTTTATGTATACATTTTTCAGTAAATTATATACTAAAGATATGATCTTTTGTGAAACACTGTTTAAATAAGCAGGTTCATTCCCTACTTATATTATCCATTAAGGATTCCTCTGAAGTAAGTATAGATTATTCTTATAAAATTGGATTGGAAAGTAGGCATATAAAACATGAGTTGACAGGCTTTTGAGCTTTCTGTTGTTTTTTTTTTTTAATTTTAAAAAAATTCATGTCTTTCATATCTTTCCTTCAAATAATCTATGAATCTTAATCACTCAGCACCTTCTCTATAAGATTTCATATTTCTAACTGGTGCAGTTGCTCTTGAATATCAACTCTTTTTTCTTGGCAAGTAAGTCAAGTGTTATCTAACTAGGGCAATTTTTAGATGTTTTGGTCTTTTTTTCCTTTCTTCTGGTTTCTCTTTGATCTCCTTGACAATTAGGTCTATCAGTGAAATTTCAAAAGGAAACTACTATACTTAGCATCAATGTATTTTTTTGTCTAATATATATCCCATTTTTAATATTGAAAAGTTATTTTAAAAACGATTAGGTTAAAATTATTTTAATGCATGCCATAGTTTTCTCAATTTTTTTTAGTTTTGTATTCATTTTGATTTTTGCTCTAGTAAATTATTGGTCTGAATATATAATCAATTTAGGAATTACTTCCACATAAACAATAAGTTGGCTCAAATTTCCTGTTAACACAATTATTTTTGCGTGTGCATGCGCGTACGCGTGCGTGCATGCGTGTGTGTGTGTGTGTGAAATGTCTCAAGTGTTCTCCATGTCCAAAGCTTTCCAATTTTCTTTTTGAAGAAAATTTATGATGTGGAGTCACAAGTTAATTCTGAAAACTACTTAGGTAGGTTCTAAGAAAGGTGACTCATTCTGCTGCTGAAATCATATTCAAAGCCTTTCTAGTATAGTATGGCTTTCTAGTACAATATGATCTACTAAATGGGTATATAATTTATCTCAAGAAAAAACATAAAGGGAAAGAACCTTTACATTGCACATGACACATAATGATAGCCACTAGTTTTTTTCCCCCACTTCATAATATTCTTATTTTAATAAGAACTTTTAATTTCAATTACTGAGTTTTATTCAACTCAGCATATACTTACCTCTAAAAGATGAAGGTTCCTGAAGAGCATTACTTGCCAACCTCGCTGGCCCACAAAATACTGAAACAGTGACAGGTGTCACAGCTGAACAACATCGGATATTGGCTATTCTGTGTGCTCTGGTCATTTCATCATATATAAGCCAATCTGTGGGGAGTGCTTGAAGAGCTGCTGCTTGGCCATTAGCTGGAGGAATCTGTTAAAATCACAAAAAATAGAAGTATATATAATTATAAAAACTAAAATACATAACTACAAAATTATAAAAACATCTTTAAAAACAGACCAGGTAATAGTATTGCTGAGTCAAAGGAGACAGATAGCTTAACAACTCTTTGGGCACAATTCCAGATTCTCTTCAAAATTGCTGGAGCAGTTCATAATTTCACCAACAATGAATTAGTATCCCAATTTTTCCACATTCTTTTCAACATTTGCACTTTCCCCTTCTATCATTTTAGCTATTCTAGTAAGGAGTAATGTTATCAAGGTTGATTTAATCTGTATTTCTCTCATGATTTGGAATATTAAAAAATATGTCTATAAATTGTTTGATTTCTTCACTGGAAAATTGCCTGTTTATAACTTTTGATCTTTTATCAATTCAGGAAATTTTTATAATTTTTAAAATGTTTATAGCAGCTTTCTTTGTGGTGGCAAAGAACTGGAAATTTCATGGATGTCCATCAAATGATGAATGATTAAACAAATTGTTGTATATGATTATGATGAAGTAATTATTATAAGGAGCTCGATGATTTTATAAAAAATATGGAAATATTTGTATTAAATAATGAATAAAATGACCAGAACCAAGAAAACATTCTCTAGAGAAACAGTGATATTGTCCAAGAAGGACTTTGAGGGAATGTTATATTGTCTATTATAAATACCCAAATTAACCATAAAGGATATATAAAGATGTTATGTGCATTCAGAAAAAGAATTGATAAATAGAAGCATGCATAGAATAATTTTACATATATGTTTGTGATTGTGTGTGTATGTGTATGTGTTTGTCGAATGGCAGCTATCTCTATGGTGTGGGGGGGAAGAAAAAATAAATTTACTTGATAATTTTGCTGTATATTTGAAAGGAAAAGCAAGTTGTATATAACAGATTTGCAGTTTCACATATAATCACCTTTTTTATTGTACTACGTTTTGGTAATACTTGTTTTATTTAAGAAATTAAAAATAAAAAAATTTTAACTTTTACGGTTTACTTAAAACATTTTAAAATATGAATCTTTTCTAATGAAATACATATGAATACTAACATACATTGTTACTCCAACTCTAACTCCATATTTCCTGAGATTTAATTTTAAAACGCTCCCTCTAATTCTCTCATATTATCTCTATCAAATCTGCTTTTTACTAGTGTTTAATCTTACATATTTAAACGTTAGCATTCCAAAAGAAAGGAAACACACAAATTCTTGGTTTTCTGTTCTTGAGCGAAATTTTATTCTATTTTTTCTGCATTCTAAATGTGAAATAAAGCATTTACCTTTTTATATTGAGGTTGACTGAGAACAGAAGTTGGATGAAACCGTACTTTTTTCTCCTTTGGTCCTGTTAATACTACATTTTCTCTGTCCACATGAACTAAATTAGGATACATGCCTGCCACCAATGCAGCTTTAACCACAGCCCAATTTTCAGAATTTGTGTTAACGTCTCGAATGTCACCACCACCTCGTGCTCTAACGAAACCTAGAATGGAGAAAACCCATTTATACATTATAAATTATTCCCAAATTGAGCAAAAGCTTTTTCTTTTCTTTTCTTTCCATTAAGTTAAATATAGATATGTATACACAAGGATTTATGGTATATCTTTTTCTTGAAAACCTTTAAATTGGGAAAAGCATTTCATGAGTAATTCTGTTACCTTAATAAACAAAGTCACAAACTCTTGGGATTGTTTCTTAATCTATAAAATAAATAGATTTAATGAGATGTTTTCCTACATGTCATCATTCTATGATCCCTATACCATATTTTTGGGTCATCCAAGATAAAGGTAAGTAGCTGGGAATAAATGATGTCCTAAGATCTCCTCTATTTATTATTGAAATATTAGTCCTTGACCTATATCAATCACTAGGTGCTACCAAAGGGTACCACAAATGGACAACTGAACATTTCCCAGATTAAAATAAATTATATGTTGGCTCAATACAAAATGAAATCAACAAAAAACTTTTTTTCCTTTCTCATGAAACTTTACTCCTTCATTCTAATAATAACATATTTTTCTTTTGTCTGGAAGTATTTCTTCTCATTGAACTGCCATCTTCAATAACTGATCCAAAGTTAATATTCTTGAAAGAATCAGAAATTTAAATGTTCTCTTAAAAAGAACAACAAAAAAAGGCATTTGATGCTGTTTAGCAATTAGCGCTTTTAAAAATCTTCACCAATTTTATTTTAATCTCCACAATGTCTTATTTTGGGGTGATACTGGGTTCTTAAAGGCTCTACAATAGGAACATAAATTTCAGCAGATTTTACCACACTGGAAATGCCACAAGTACTGCTCTAGAAAAAAATGAAGTCTTATTTAAGAACCAATTTAACTAAATATAAAGAAGCTTGTTACTAAAAAGGGGTCTACTTAAGTGATTGATTACTTCTTTGACTATACCAACCACTGAAACAGAAAAATGTAAAAGTAATTGATTCCAAAATACTTCCTTCTGCTTCTGCACTAACAGTGGCAAAGTGGCAAAAAGTACAAAGAATCAATTTTTCAACTATCTATCAGCATTAACTTAGCTGTTGGTACTTTAAATGAGAGATACTTGTAAATGACCATCGAGTGGATGTAATGTTAGAAAAGCTGACTAATAATAATTCTGCTATAAAAAAGAAAAAAAGAAATAAAGAAGCTGTAGCAAAATTAAGGTATACTTCAGTTTCTTCTCAAAAAAGAACCAAAGAAAGTTAAGTTGATTTTGCTGTATGCTCCAAAGCAAAAAGAAACATTATTTTACAGAATAGTTGGTCACCTTGTATTCTGATACTCATGCAAAAAGAACACCATGGAAATAACTAATTTATGTATCAATACTTCTTACAGAAGTTTAAAGGATGGGGAGTGGAACCAAGATGGTGGGGAGTAGACATGACTTTCTGTGACCTTCTCTGACCTCTCAAACCAATAGCAGATTAAGCCTCTAAAATAGTTTTGGAGTTAAATATTTGGAGCACAACACATTCCCAGAAGAAGATACTCAAAAAACTTCAGAACAGGTATGTTTCAAATGGACAGGGGGACAGTCTGCCAAGCCCAGACCACAGCACAAGAAGCCCAGGGCAAGGAGCTAGGATGGGGAGCCAGAGCGTGGCTGCATCCTCTGGGGTATTTTCTGTGAGGCTCTTAAGCTACTTTGTCCTGGTTGCAGGTGGGTGGCTTATTAGATTTGCTGCAAAACACCCAAAAGCCTTGATTACCCAGCATCAGGAGTCAGTCAGAAACACTGGCCCCAGGGCAGCTGTTGCTCTTGTGCCTTAAAAGCAGATCTCAACCCTTAAAAAAATGAACAAAAAAGCAAAAAGAACTCTGACCATAAACAACTTTTATGGAGAAAAAGAATAGACTTCAAACCCTGAGGTTTCAAAAGATAACACAACCTCAGATGAAGTACCAAAAGGAGATATGAGCTGGTCCCCATTTCACAAGGCCTTCTTGGAAGATTTCAAAAAGGATCTTAAAAGAGAATTAGAAAAAAAATGGGGAAAGGAAATAAGATCTTTGCAAGAGGGTATGGAAAAGGAAAAAACAGAAATTATTTGAAGAAAACTCCCTACAAAATAGAATTGATGAAATGGAAAAAGCATATAAGCTCCTTACAAAATAGATATAAAAAAGAAATCAATTCACTGAAAAACAATTTGTGAAATGGAAAAAATGCAATCAGTAGAAGTTTGAAGGATAGAAAAATTCTATGAAGAACTGGATACAATCTTCCAATTTAAATCAACAAGCACTGATACTTATTGACTTCAATAAAATGATTGGAAAAAATGAAGATCATGGGAAATATATGGCAAAACATATTTCAAAAGGAAATGAGAGAGGATACCAACTATACAGAAATCTTGAGTCTTTACATGTGAACATTTTTGTCAAGAAAAGAACTAGTATACAATGGATATGAGCAAACACTGAATAATACTAAAAAGGAAATTAATTGCATTTTAATAAAGGAAAAGACTTATTGATGTGGGATTTATACTTGATTCAGCTATGTGTGTAAAGTCAGGCACTGAACTTGCTAAAAAAGAGGTGATCATAAAAAGATTACTTGAAAAAAAAATCACGAGAAAAAAACCCATGATATATAATTAAAACAATTCAATTTTGAACTATTTTTAAAAAGAGCTAATAATGAAAAATAGGAGACAGAAGACAACATAATAAAAATAATGCTATATCAAAAATTAACCAATGTTAAACACTAGCCATAAAACAAGAATATAAAATGTTCCTAATCATGAAACTCTCAACTTAACTGAGAGATAGATGACAGCCAAGACGACATCAGTTTAGAAAATAGTCATTTGTGCAATTTTATGAAAGATGACAAGTGACCGTGAGTAGTATCATATCATAAACTGAGAGAAAGCAATGTTAAAATCAGAGTAAAGAAAGCTTGGCAAAAGATTCGATGATGCAAAGTTATCTTAAGGACATTTGGAGATGAAAATTTAAGTTAACAAATGGAAGAAAAAAATGGGGAAAATCTGCAAAGATCAAACATATCAAAATAGAGCCAATACTCTAATACCACAATCATAGATGTCTTTATAGGTGAGGCAGAAATGTTACTGAACAAAACAGACTAGAAATGCAGTAGAACTGAACTAAATGTATACACAAGAGAAACATACTGAAGGTGAAACAACTGTGATTTAAAGCAGGGGAAATATCAAAGATGTTGATAAAATTTCAGATCTTATTAATAATAAAAGAAAAGGTGACCAAGAATATACCTTAACTATTTTCTTTCATTATAAAATCTTTATAAAAGTCATTTTTGCACAAATTAAAGGCATCCTTGATGAGGGTAATTAATAAGAAATAGGCAGGCTTCATAAGCAATATTCAACAATGGGCCACATATTTTATTATTTTATAAATGACTAAAAAGATATATATGTATATATTATCTATACTTATAGATAATAGATGTAGATATAAATAGATATTAGATATAGATAAAAAGACATAGAGACTCCATTATATTTGTAGATTATCAAAAAATTATGCGATTCAGTAAAGCAAAAAGCTACCTTAAAATATTTCTTCTAGGGGCAGCTAGGTGGTACAGTGGATAGAGCATGAGCCCTGAAATCAGGAGAACCTGAGTTCAAATCTGGCCTCAGACACTTAACACTTCCTGGCTGTGTGACCCTGGGCAAGTCACTTAACCCCAACTGCCCCAGCCAAAAAATAAATAAATAAATAAATAAATTTCTTCCAGCCAGGTATAAATATTCCATCCAAAATTTTAATAATTCTAGGTTCTGTGAAATAATTCTGTTCCTTGACCTTTTCATTATAAACATCTGGTAAAGTATAAGAGAGAGAAATCTATGCTCGCCATAGGCGTTTTGTCACTGTGATGGAGGAGATCTTACACAGAGTATAAATTGAAACAGGATAATGAAGTTCTCCAGATGCTGCTGTTTGCATAATGACATTGTATTGGTCCCATCTAGTCTTGGATTATTGTGATACTTTCTGGAAGAGAGCCATTATCACTCAAAAGGGGGAAAAAAGGCCTGATCATTCACACTGAAAAAGACTAAATACACGAAGACTGTCTATTGCCCAAATTATGATATGTATTTGGACAAGCTACAGAAATCATTCATTTATATATTTTGGACAGGCAATGCAATGATTTAGATCAGAAATGAACAGGTATAGAGTGTCCTGAATTGCCTTTGGGAAACAGAAAAGCTCCTTTAATAATTCCAAGGCTTCCCATGAAAATAAAGGTCTATTGGGGCAGCTAAGTAGCACAGTGGTTAGAGCACCAGCCCTGAAGTCAGGAGGAACTGAGTTCAAATCTAGCACTTCTTAGCTGTGTGACCCTGGGCAAGTCACTTAACCCCAATTGCCTCAGCAAAAAGCACACACACAAAAAAAAGTCTATCTTTTTTTTACATCAACATTATATGATGGCATTATAAGGCAATAAGACATGAAATTAAATAACTGAAAATAAAAATCTCAGAGGGGAATGGAAAAATATATGGGTGTGAACAGGTCATGATATGAAACCAGTGAAAAACATGGAAGAAGAAATGGAGTAAAAGAGGAAATATATAAAAACATATTACATGGAACGGATAAAAACAGACAGATGGACATCCATAGTGCACTACTGTTATTTTCTTAATGTCAGAAGAAAGCAAAGAAGACCTTTAGCATATCAGGTAGACCTCTCTGGAAAACATATAGGAGGTGGATAAACATCATACAGGATAAGAAGGCATAAAGGTGTGGCACTAGCCTTTATCATTGGAAGGAGTAAGTAAATTTTAACTTTTACAATTTCTCAAGGCAAAATGTTGGCCACGAGATATTTGCTACAAGATATGTGAGTATAATTGTTGGTGGAACTGTGAACAGATCCAACCTTTCTGGAGAGCAATTTGGAACTATGTTCACAAAATTATCACGCTATGCATACCCTTTGACCCAGCAGTGTTTCTACTGGGCCTATATCCCAAAGAGATCTTAGAGGAGGGAAAGGGACCCACATGTGCAAGAATGTTTGTGGCAGCTCTTTTTGTAGTGGCAAGAAACTGGAAACTGAATGGATGACCATTAATTGGAGAATGGCTGAATAATTTATGGTATATGAATGTTATAGAATATTATTGTTCCGTAAGAAACCACCAACCAGATGATTTCAGAAAAGCCTGGAGAGACTTGCATGAACTGATGCTAAGTGAAGTGAGCAGAACCCAGAGATCAGTATTGTTCTATAAGAAAGCATCAGTAGGATGATTTCAGAGAGGCCTGGAAAGCCTTACATGAATTGATGCTGAGTGAAATGAGCAGAACCAGGAGATCATTATACACGGCAACAAGACTATATGATGATCATTTCTGATGGATATGGTTCTCTTCAACAATGAGATGTTTTAAACTAGTTCCAACTATTCAGTGATAAAGATAGCCATATACACCCAGGGAGAAGCCTGTGGGATGTGAATGTGGACCACAACATATCATTTTGACACTCTCTGTTGATGTTTGCTTGCATTTTGTTTTCCTTCTCAGGTTTTTTTTTTTTTTTTCTTGTAGATCCAACTTTTCTTATACAGTAAGATAACTGTATAAATAAATAAATATATATATGTATGTATATATGTGTGTATATATGTATATATATACACACACATATATTCAATTTGTCATATATTTTAACATAATTAACATGTATTAGACTATCTGCCATCTGGGGAGGGGGTGGGGGGAAGAAGAGAAAAATTTGGAACAGAAGGCTTTGCAAGAGTCAGTGTTGAAAAATTACCCAATCATATGTTTTGCAAATAAAAAGCTTTAAGAAAAAAAAGATGTGTTTATATATGTATATGGAAGGAAAAAGAAGGGAAAAAGAAAGAAATGGGGGATAAAGAGAAAATGCCATTACAAGTGGGTATGTACATATTATTTTGTAGATTTATTACAATTTCAGATGTTTCAATACCAATTAAAAAGGAGAAAATAAAAGATAGACAAGTAAAATTTCATAAAACATTTTGTTAAATCCAATATGGGCAACTCATATGTATCTTATATGACAAAATTAACCCAACACAAATAAAAATAACATAATTATGAATCAATGTTTACATTCAATAGAGTAACTACTTTAGAACTTTACCTGATGCTCTAAGCTGACCAAGTAACTGAGTTCTCATGCCTATGATGATTTCCATTGTAGCTTGTGAAAGAAAATTCTTTTCACAAAAAGCTCTTTCCCAGCCATCACTTCGTGCTTTCTGCCATGCCTATAGAGAAGATTAAATAATACTTAATGGACATCATACAAGGCAGCATTACTAAAAACTAAGACCTAATTTATCTTACTCTATTTTTCTTTTCTTCTTCTGATGTTTTAATTAACTTTTAAAATTAATTATCATAGGCTAGTTTAGCATCTTTAGAGATCTTCATGAGGGGAGCCTCTTCATACGTTAATTAATCAGTAAGTAATTTAACTTTCAAATTCTTTGACTTGGTTATTTTCTAATTTATCAAATGAAGCAAAAGGTTCTTAAATTGTTCTTTAAGTGCAGGAAAGGGCATCAATGAGGTAAGCAAACTACCTTAAGCCCCAAATTGAGAAAGGCCCAACAATATTTAATTTGCTTTTACTTTCTGTCATTGCCACTCAAAAAAAATACATATATATATATATATGTATATATATATATATACACACACACACACACACACATATATATACATTGTGATTGATACTTCATTCATTCTCTTGTTCTCCTAGGGTTGGGGAATCATCCAATCTCTAACTTCAAAATAATATATATTGCAAAAATTTATAGCAATCATAGGCTGCTTTAGGGCAAAGCCATAACTCATATCTTCCTTGAGCTGGAAAGTGAGGATTTTGTAAACTGTCTATGCAGTAATGGAAGCTGCTCTAGAAAAAAAAGAGTAGGAAGTAGAGTAGCAGCAAAAGTAGGAAGCCAAAAAAATTACAAAGTTCTCTTGCCCCCATTCTGCTCTTTTCTAATCAAATTATCTGTTTTGAGGGGACAGAGGCAAATTAAAATAAAAAATGCTAAAGAAAACATTATTTCAATATTCCATCTAGTACTTATCTGCCTAGAGGCAGATAATGATATTTAGTAATCTAATGGTCCCATTAGCTAATAATTCTTTGTAATATAATAGGCATGTTGAATTTTCATCTATACAATCATTGCTAGCTCCATGAACATCATGTGAGCCAAAAACATTTATCTACTTACTGGGTACTGGAAGTATACGCATTTATATCGAAAACTTTTTAAAAATAGTACAGAAACAACACAGAATTATAATAAGAGATCACAAGATGTCCAGGAAGGAAACTCAGTGTTGTGTTCAGGTTCCTTAGGCTTTCCTGACCTTTTCACTACCCCTAATTGTTAGGGTTCTCCTTATCCTCAAATAAATATGCATATACTTACCTTACATCTTGTATGCTCCCAAGAAAACATAAGCTCCTTGAGAGAAGGGGCTATTTTATTACTTGGTACCTGAGACAGTTCTGTAGCACATATACTAAATACATGTTTGATACATAAAATTGTTGGCTTGGCCTTTGGGAGTTATCTGGGATTCAGAGAAGTCAAGTGACACGCCTATGATCACAGAGCTAATAAATTGAACAAGTAGAATTCAAACTTAGCTCTTTCTGCATCCAAGAACAATCCTGTAATCATCATATGACACTACCTCACTAAGAGCTATGGTATAAAGTAAAAAAAAAAATACTTATAGTCCTTAATGCACTAGTTTTTATTCAAGTATTATTCAGATTTTTTGAAATTACTATTACTAAAAAAAGATTAAATAACATGTTTAAATATTTTTAGAGTTGTGATTTCATGAATACAGATATTCCCCCTCTACAAATAAATAAATATCTATACATAAATATATCACAAATATTTTATACTTCAATAGATAATTTCATGAGTTTCTGTAATCAAAGATATCCATCATCTGAAGGTCAAATGACCTTCTAGTGACAAATTTTTCAAAACATGGCTTGTTAGAACTCAAAAGACACCTCTGGGCTAATACTCAAAGTCTTTGTAGTTTGCTGTAAGAGCTTTTGTTGCACTGCCATAACTTCCAAGTATTCAATATGTACAAAACAGGATTTTAGCAAGAATAATGCACATAAGAAATGGTAAATGTGACTAAATGCTTTTGAGATTTTAAGTTTTTTCTCCTCCACAGTATGTACACCTGAAATCTGTAAAAGCTGTACCCTTTTTGTATATTAAATGATAATGACAATACCTGAAAAGCTCTCAGAAGTGCCATATGGTCGCTAAAGGTGCCTGCCGTAAAACGTTTCCTACACAGCATGGCTGCACGCTTTTGAGAAGCTTGTGTGGGTAGCACAAAAGGATCTCTATATGCTAGAGTACAGGCAATGGTAAGGATAGGGTCCAGACACTTCAAAACGACAGCACACAAGACCATTTTACCAAGGTGAGGTTCAACTGGCAAGTCAGCCAAATGATATCCAAGCTCAGTCAGATCTTCCCAAGTATCCATGGCATCTATTGTCTAAATAAATGACAAAGCCAAGTTTAACTAGCCAGGTAATTAATCACACTAAACAAAATTATATACCAATGTTAAAGAAAACAAAATAAAATATTTTATCATTATTTCTCAGAAGTGACCTTCAAAGTAATCTAGTATAGCTCCATAATAAGTGCACAAATTTGTCTACAAGAACCTTTACAAGGGCCCATTAAGACTTTGTGTGAACACCTAGAGTGAGGAGAATCTTGTTTGTTTATAAAGGAGCCCATTACACTTTTTTGAATCCCCCCCCTAGAATTAGAAAAGTCTTATCCTGAGATTAATCTACCTCCTTAAAATTGTTATCCACTGAATCTAGTCTCTCCTCTGTAGTTAAGAATTAAGTTTGATCTCTTTTCCACATGGAAACCTTTCAAATGTTTCAAAAGGGACATTATTTCTCCATATTCTTAAAAGAAACATGGCAATTTGCTTCAACAACATTTATTTAAGAGGTAAAATATTACTTTATTTTGATTGTTAATCACCCTTTAACTTAAAAATAGTTTTTATTAATTATATGAAAGAATGTTCCAAATAACTAACAATGAGTAAAGTAAATAAAAACTCTGAGATTTTACCATTCACCCAGCAAATGGGCAAAGGTAACAAAAAAAGCAAATGGTCACTGTTTGGACTGCATACACTAGGCACACTAGTTTATTGTTAAAACAGTTATGAATTAAAAGAATTGCATAAATTACAAGATTTACCACTATTTTGGAAAGCTACTAGGCATATATCAAAGGAGATGTTAAAAAAATATTCCTATATACACCAAAATAATTATAGTAATACTTTTTTGTCTTGGCAAAAAAACAGAACACAAAATACATGTCTACTGATTAGTAAATGGCTAAACAAATTATAGCATATGAAAGAAATAGAGTATTACTATATTGTAAAAAATGATAAATATGAAAACAAAGTATAGAAAGATTTACACAAACTGCAGAGTAAAGCAAACAGATCCAAGAAAGCAATATACATAATGACTATAGTCATTTTCCATTTCTGTAAATGGAAAAAAATAACAACTATATATCAACTGAAAGTGAATGTTGCAAAATTACAAAGAACAAGCAAAACTCAGAGATATAAGAAAACACCTTCTACCCTCAACTTCTTTGCAGAGGTGGGAGGTCCATAACTGTAGAACACTGTATACATTTTCAGATTTTTTTTTCATTACACTGATTAATTTTGCCAGTTGTCTTTTCTTCCTCTTTTTTTCTTTTAAAAAAATATTCTGTTATATAGGACAGCTCTTTCTGAGAGGGGAATATGGAAAGGATACAGGGGGAAATGTAGGTGATTTAAAAATAAAAATGTATTTTTTTAGAAGACAAAGATTTATACAAAACACTACAAAAGGCAATTACAGATTAACTAATGCTCTTAAGATACTTACCTTGAGCATTTGAACAGCATTTCTAACAATCAAAGCTGGTGGAGGTTCTGGGGCTTTCATAAGAAAGTCAGCAATGGGACAGTTAATAGGTGCTAATAGTTTGGTATGTAAACAAAGTTCCTGTAAATCAAAATTAGCAAACATATTTTGAAAAAAAGCAATAAAATTAGCTTCCAACATTGACTTTTGGAATTTTGCCCAATTACCAAAGCAGTATATGATTTTTTAAAATGAGCTCTAAAATAAAATTTTAAAAAACATATAGTTTTAAATTAAATTCTAGATTATATTTTTTGGTAATAGCTATAAACACAGAAAAAAACAGGTCCTACAGAATTTGACAAGTACCTAAAAATAATTGCTGGTTTACCTGTCTTGGATGGGAGGGGGAGGTAGTGTCTTTGTTTAAATCAATATTCCTACAACATTGAAGTGGCAAGAACTGATAATGCACAAGATGACCTAATGTACTAGAAATTAGGGAAACAATGTACTTCTTAAAAAGTAACAAAGCCCCAAAGATACTTGAAATGACTATCTATTTATCTTCTAAAACAACTGAGAGCATAAGAGAATGATACAGAAATAAATGTAACAAATGTGCTAATGTGAAAGCAGCTAGGTGGCACAGTGGATAAAGTACCAGCCCTGAAGTCAGGAGGACCTGAGTTCAAATCTGACTTCAGACACTTAACACTTCCTAGCTGTGTGACCTTGGGCAAGTCACTTAATCCCAATTGCCTGGGGGGGGAAGAAGTGCTAGTAAGTAAATTATATGTAAAATATTTCCTGTAAACTGAAACTACTGAAAATTTACTATAGAAATGATAGCAATAACTGTAAATGTACTTTTAAAGGATGAAATTTTCTTTTGTAATGCAAATAAATATTTCCAAAATATTTGCCTTGTGAATTTAGAATTTTTGAAATCTTAGCTGTAAGCCACAGCTAGCAGGAAATAAGAGATAAATACACATTACAACAAAAATTAGGAATAAAATTTATTAGAAAAAAAAAGTAGGGTTAATAAAATCAAACTTAAAAATTCAATCAATAGAGAAATCTACATAATATAGTTTTGGATGCATGTTTACATATGTAAATGTGTATATGTGTGTGTGTGTGTGTGCATATATATGTATGTATAAATATACCTGTGTTTAACTGTAGTCTATTTTGAGAAGACAGAGGGGAAAAAAAAAAGAATAAAGTAAAGAGTGCACATCAGAGAACAAAAGAATACCTTACAAGGAAACAAAGAAAAGGACAGTCATAAATATAATCTCTTCTATCATATATACTTTTTTGAAGTGGAAATCATTACATATTTTGAAACTTCTCTGTTCTGCTGAGTACAACAATCTTTTGCTTTTAATTTTTCTTTTCTGTCTTTTTCTTTTCCTATTTCTATTTTTTATTTTGTATTTAGCTTAATAAAAAAAATAACTCATCTGCATATTCATTATCAACCAATTCTATTGTTCAAAGTTTTCAATCAAATTCCTACCTGTAGTGGCATTCTCAAAAGTTCTGGTGTCTGAAATTCCAACATATTCTGAAATCGAAGTCTGCTGAATAGACGAAAACAGATTCCTGGTCTACATCGCCCCGCCCTTAGGAATAAAATGTTAAACAGAGACTGAGTATACAAATATGTGTAAGTTCATGAAAAATATAAATAATTTGCCCTTTAATGATATAGATATGGAATATAAAGTGGCTTATGATTTTTCAAGTAAATGTTTCCTAAATAATGTTGGTCAATAAGATCCTTTTAATTAAAATACATATTAATCCTAATGAAATTCAAAATTTATTTGCAAAATGACTTGACTTTTTTGGAATAATTTGCCTAATCAGTAAAAAAAACCCATTTAATTTGAAGGACAATTTAATTTAGTAATTACAAATGTTCAATTCAATTATTCAATCAATACCTTCTTGATCACTCGACTTCTCTGGGCCTCTGTTTCTTCATTTGTAAAATGGACTGGGAAATCTCTAAGGTTCAATTCAATTTAATTCAATAATGATACAGCTCAGAATAAGCTGAGGCTGTCAAGGTAAAAAAAAGGATAACAAAAGGACATTTTTTTTAAGGGAGAAAAAAGGATAAAAAAATAGCCTTTGTTTGGGATGGATAGAACAATAACTGACCAGAGAAAGTAGCCCTGCTTAATTCTTGATTATGTTTATTCCTCAAGAGAAAATAAATTTTAACACTGGAAATGACAGAGCAAAAATAACTAACAGAATTGATAATCAAGTGATATAAGGAAATAGTATGAGAACATCTATCTGTCCTTGATAATTTTTAGATTATTAGTCCAGATTGATTACATCCTTCAGTCCTGAAAGGGCAGGTAGATCCAGAGGCTGAGCCACTATCAGTTATATCTGAAAGGTCATGGAAAAAGGGAAAGGAACCATTAGAATAGAGAAGGGCAAATTTCTGGATTTTCAAAAGAGAGAAGAGAATGGTCTTAATTATAATGGTTTTAGAAGTCAGTTTGACTTTCAGTCCTGATTTTTTTTTTTTCCTGAGGTAATTGGAGTTAAGTGACTTGCCCAGGGTCACATAGCTAGGAAGTGTTAAGTATCTGAGGCCAGATTTGAACTTAGGTCTTCCTGACTTCACGGCTGGTGCTCTATTCACTGCACCACCTAGCTGCCCCCTGAAAAATTTTTAAATAAATAATTTTTAAAAATAGTTGGTGAACATCTGGAAAAGGAAGAGATAGCTTCATCAAGAAGAGGTTATACTAGGCTAACTTCATTTTCATTTTTAAAAGATTACTAAACTTGTAAATAAGGAGAGTGCCAAGGCTATATTTTACTTAGATTTAAGCAAAACTTTTGATAATGCTATTCCTTGGAAAAAGTTGGAGAGATATAGATTGACCAGTAATGATACAATTAGATAGAGAAGCAACTATTCTTTTGAGTTTGGCCAAAGGTTGGATAGCAATGTGGAAAAATGTCTCCAAAGGATTACTCTAAGGATCTCTGCTTGGCTGTGTGCTGTTTATATTTTTATTATTGACTTAAGTGAAGACATAGATGGCATGTTCATCCAATTTTGCTTATGAGACCAAGTTGAGAAGGATAGTTATTACATTTGCTGAAAATATGAGGATCCAAGGGAGATCTGGATATGCTAGAGCATCAAAATTGAATAGGATTACTTTTATATTTGGGGACAAAAATCAAACCAAAACAAAAACAACTTCAGAAGTACAAAATGGAGGAAGGCGTGGTTAGGTAGCAATTCTGAAAATGATTTTCAAAAAGTGATTCTGAAAACAGGGAGTTTTAGTGATTTGCAAATTCACTATGAATCAACAGAGGGAAATGACAGTCAAAAAAGCTAATGTGATTTTGAGCTGCAAAGATCCAGGAATAGGAAAGTGAAAATCCCACTGCACAGTATCTTTATCAGGCCTCATAAAGAATAGTATGGTGCAATGACATGGAAACAAGACTTATGTTCATATCTGGCACAGCTAGATGATGCAGTGGGAATCATTGTTCTAATCTGGCCTTAGGCAAGTACTTGCTGTGTGACCTTGGGCAAGTCACTTCACCTTGTTTGCCTCAGTTTCCTCATTAAAGGAAATGGCAAATCACTCTAATATATTGGCCAAGGGGGGAAAAAAAAACAAAAAAACCCCAAAAAACAAATGGGGTCATGAAAAGGTATTTATGACTGAAAAATGACAGAACAAAAATGTTCAAATATCGCTGACCACAACTGTTATCTTGTACAAGTCACTTAACTTTTTTGCCTTGTTTTCCTCATCTATAAAATGAAGGTGCTTCCAAGGCTTCTAATGGTCATTTTAAGTTCTGAATCTTTGAGCTTTTAAAGGTTTGTGATAATATGGTGTCTACATGAAAGCAACTAGGATGGGCCTTGAGCCCATGTCACATGAAGTTTTAAGAAACAGGGAACAAATAAGAAAAGCATCCAAGAACATGTGATAGTTGTCTTCAAGTATCTGAAGGACTAATATGTGGAATTAGATTTATTCAACTTGGTCCCAGCAGACAGACCCAGGAACTGAAGTCGTAAAAGAGGGAAATTTAAGCTACATTTCAGAAAGAAAAACTTCTCAACAATGAAAGCTTTCAATAAGTGGAAGGGACTGCTTTGAAAAGCAAAGAGTTCCACAGTCTTGGCAGTCTTTAAGCAGACGCTGGATACCCTCTTATGTATTGCTATAGATTCCTTTTATGTATGAGTCAAATTAAATGGACATTTCTAACTCTCTGATTATGTGATAATTTGGGTTCCTTCCAACCTCAAACTATAATTCTATGATTACCAGCTATCACATTTCTTTACTCTCCTCTCCCAACCTAAAATCACCCTATATCACAATCTAGGTTCCCCAATAGCACTTGATTCTGAGAAATTTGTTCAAAGTTTTACTTTTTTAAAATTACCTCACTATAATCTACTCTTACACGTTTCTCATTGTTCACATAATTCTTAAGAGCACACTTTCTATGAGATATAAAGCTTTTATAGATTAAACAAAAGTAGAAACAATTGGTTTCCCTGGATCTAATCCATCTGGTTTTATGAGTCCCAAGACTCTCTAAAAAACTTCTGATAAATACATGACAAACATTTTCAATCCATGTTATTTCTGAATAATATTTGTTAAGTCATCTTCCTATTCTTCCCATGTAGAATGTCTTCTTGGTGTCATTTTCCTCATTCAGAATCTAATCACACAGAATCTAACACAAACGTGTTTGATAAGTAATATACATATTTAATATGGTAAGCTACAAAATAGTTTATGAACCAACAACTTGTAAACATTGATGACTAAAAAAAAACACCAGTTATTAATACATTTCACTAAATACTATGAAGTAGTCTTAAAAATTTTAAAGACATGAGAAAGAAGTTATGGATTGATAACTGCTGACAACAACTGGCTAACAAAAAGCTATTTCATCCTTTTGGCAGTTTCACTTGAGATACCTTAAAAATTAAATCCTCAATTTCTTTAAAATGATCACTTTCAGCTAGATATCTTCTATATGTATTTGATCAGGTGCTATTATTCTTATGAATTTGATCTTCTTAAATTGACATTATTAGTTTCTCAATGACTTCATTAGGTTTTTAAAGTAGTAGAATTTATTTTCATCAATAGGATTAGATGATCATAAAAACATTATTAGAATTGTCAAAGTTTGCTGTTAAATCTGTTGTCTTCTTTCAACTTCTTCCTATATATGTTCCCATAATAATCTAGTTTTGCAGAACTTCATGCCAAGCCAATTTTCTCAATTGCTTTTCTCTATTTTGGTGAGATTATACACACACACACACAAACACACACACACACACACGTATGTATGTGTGTATACACACACATGCATATATACCACCACCTTCCCCATTCCCTCCACAGTGTTGCACAACTGAGTTTTCACTTTAAACTGTTGTTGCAATTTGCTGCCAGTTTCTTCTCTTAAAAAAGGCATTATCTGCTAAATGAGACAGATTTGCAAAGTCCCAAGGACCACAAAGAAAATCAAGGCAAACACCAGTCTAACAGTAGTTTGGTTTTATTTAAAGAAAGAAAGAAATGGGAAAGTTAATAAATCATTAGAGTATACATAAAGAAGGGGCCACAATTGAACTCTTACTTATGATTGGGATTGATTATGCAATTAATATTTATTAGGTGCTTGCTATGTGCCAGGTACTGTGCTGTGTTAAGCACACAAGTACTGTGCTAAATATGGTGTTACAAAGAAAAGAAAAAAAAAAAAAGCCAGGCCTTATTCTCAAAGAGATCCCATAAAAAGAATAAAAAACCATGGAGGTACAACTGGGGAAATTAGGCATTTAGTAAAGTATTTGGGCAAAAAAGTAAAATATTTGGGCTTAGTTAGTTTGCAAGAAGGAAAAGGAAATAGGCATGAAAAATGTAATATATATGCATATATATGTATATGTATATATACACGAAAAGTGAGGCAAGACAACTTCAACTATGGGAAATGAATCACATATACAAACAGAATATGGATTAAGTGGTATATAAATCAGTGAGGGGTCTAAGCTGAGTGAGAAAAGGAGAGCAAAGAAATGGAATGAGACCACTTCAATTATGTATTACTAATATCAATCCCATTTTGTTTCCTTCTCCATCCTTTGCTCTTTGTAAAGTGTGAGTGGGGGGAGGCAAGGAAGAGACAAAAATTTTAAGAGGACATGATAAAAAAAATAATCATAGCCATAATAAAACAGAAGGTAGCAGAATAGATTGGAAAGCATATTTCAATAATATGCTGTTTGCGAAAAACAGACCTGAAGCACAAAGATGCTCAAAAACTGAATTAAATTGAGGGGACAAAGCAGAATTTATTACAGCACAAAAATCTAAAAATGTTTGCAGAGATATCAATCATGATCTCCCACAATGAAACAGTAAAAACTGGACATGGTTACAAAAAATAAAAGCAAGGAAGCTACATATATTATACTATAAGGCATCATAGATAATGAAATACTGTTGAACATATATAAATTGAAATGGCATATCATTTAAGTACTTTCAGGAAAAGCCAATGGAAACTACAGGGAGAAACAGACAATAAAAGCTGAAGACCTCAATGTTTCTCATTAGGAAAGAGACAAAAGTAATAACAAGGCAGCAAACAAAACAAACAAACAAACAAAAACAAAAAAACCTATATCTAAAAGTTAGATATGTTTTATATTGGGCAACTAGTGAATGAGGATCAATGAATAATATTTCCCTCCTTTTCCCAATTCTCTTGACAAAAAAGTCACCTTTTTTGTCAGTCAACTCCTTTATAATTGCTTTTGATCCTATCCCCTTCCATTTTTTCTAGAATAATAGTCTAAATCATCCCTCATCTCTCTCAAAATTTCATTTCCTCCCCATCTACTAGTTTGTTGCCTATAGTTTTTAAATATGTTCATGACTCTTCCATCTTTAAAAAACCTTCACTAAACTGTACCATACCCCTTAAGTCATATCTCTCTTCCCTTTCCCAGCCAAATTCCTGGATAAAATCATCTATATACATTATCTACACTTCTCAATCCTTTTTAATCAGACAGTTTTTTTCTGATTGGAATCTGACTCAAATTTCACTACTCTAATTTCTCCTTTTGTACTTTATGATCTAGCCAAATTGGCCTTGTCTTTGTCCTTAAACATGATATCCCATTTTCAGTTTCTATGACTGCAATGGCTACAAAACTGAGGATGGAAAAAATAAGTAGAGGGGGCCAGGCTGTGATGAACTTTAAAGCTAAAAAGAGAAGATTACATTTGATTTAAGAAGCAATGGGGAGAGTTACTGGAATAGAGTAGGGGAGTCTCATGCTCAAATATTCAGTTAAGGAAAATCACTTTGACAGTAATATATAGAATGGATTAAAGCAATGAAATACTTGGGACAGGGAAACCAATTAAGAGACTACTCCATTAATACAAGCAAAAGGTGATTAGGACCTGAACTTTGGTGATAAGAGCTTTATGAGTAGAGAAAATGGGTCATACGTGAGAGATGGAAACAACAGTATATAATAATGGAATGCATAGCATATGAGGTATGAGGGATTAAGAATGTTGAGATTAACTGGGAAATTATAAGAATGGTGGTATCTTTGACAGAAATAGAGAAGTTTGGAAGAGTGGGGGAAAATAATGACATCTGTTTTTAGAATCCTGATTTTAAGATGTTATTAGAACATCCAGTTAGAAATGTTCAATAAGCAGCTGGTGATATCAGACAGAAATTCATAAGACATGAGACACAGTTCTGTAAATCACTGAAATAGAGTTAGACTAAGGTAATCAAGAGAGAGTGTACAGCATAAAAGAAAAAGAGATTTGGGGACATTTCACAATTAGGAAGTGATTGAACAAAAAGACAAAAAGGTGCAATCAGACATGTATGATGAGAATTAAAAGAAAAAAAGCCTCAAGTGAATTTATCTATATATCCTCTCTGAAGGACTTACATGAATAAGAATCACACTGGATCAAAAAGCATAGAGGTATTTCAATCTGTATTAATGAAGGAATTATTGATCTAGTAAGGTGATTTTATTCTTGCCATGCTTTTTGCATTAACAAATCAAAGTACCTCAGTATCAGAAGATCTAGAAGGATGTTAAAAGTTCATCTAGTCAAGGGATTCTTAATATAAGGTCCATGAATTTATTTTCTTTTTAATGTTTTGATAATTGTAGTTTTTCAATTTGATTGGTTTCCTTAGTAATCCTATTTATTTTATTTTATGCATTTCAGAATATTATCTTGACAATGAGTCCATAAGATTTACCAGAATGGAAAAAAAAAAACAAAAAACCCCAAAAAACCGTGACTCCGAAAAGGTTAAAAACCTTGATCTAGACTAATGCTCTAATTTTGTAGATAAGAAAATTGTGAAGCCCAGAGAGCCTAAGTGATGCACAACGTCACAAAGAGTGAATGATAAAGTTGGATTTGATTATAGTTCCTCGCATTACACTTTATTGCCTCTCAATCCAAGTTTCAACATCAATTTTTAACATCAACATGCAAAATTAATATCTTAAATTTAATAAAATCCACATTAAATCCACATTACCTGCCTTTTCTTTGGATAGCACTGGCTTTTGAAATCCACACCATTTTTAGCATCGTAACGTAATTTAGGGCATCAAAGGATTTCTGCAATATTTAGTTCACATTCAAATACAAAAGCATGAAAATCCCTTAACAAGGAATAGTAAAGAGTTTTATCACTATATTTTAACACATAATCTTTACTATCTCTTAGAAATAGTAATGGAAGGGAGTAATATAATAAATAATCCAAAATTATTTTCCAATGAGCAACATTGTGAACAATTCAACTCAGGAAAAGCCTTAGTTAAAATGCTGAATTGCTTGCTGCTCTATTTTGGTGAATGAATATTATAATTTCTCATAATTGTTGCACAATGCTCTAGCCTAACAATTCCCCTTTCTAAATTTACTTCTTCCCTGGGAGTATGGACAAAAAGTTCTAAGGATATGATTATTGCTTATTTGAAATACTTTTCTTGATGGCCAGGGCATGCTAAGAAGAATGGGAACAATTCTTGTTGACTAGATCCCTTCCCCAGAATGAAGAATTCAAACTTCTTTTTCTTCTGGCCTTTGCAAGGCTTCTGGTACAACAGATCAACACAAGATATAAAAATAAACAGGATCAGAAAATTAAAACACATTAAAATTTAAAAAATTAAAACTATTCCATAGTGGTGATAAATCTTCCCCAAATTAAAAATAATCACAGAGGTGTCATGGTCAAGTCTGTGCTTTAGAAAAAAAACCAAACAAACAAAAATAACTTTTGTTGCTTTTGTGGAAGACAAAATGCAATAGGGAGAGATTTAGATAATACTAACTAATTTGCTATGGGTTAGTCATTTCAGTTGAGGCAAACAGGATTAAGTGGCTTGCCAATGGTCACAGAGCTAGTAAGTGTCTGAGGCCAATTTTGAACTTTGGAAGAAAAGTCTTCCTGACTCTAGGGCTGGCACTCCATCCACTGTACTGCCCTAAATCACTAGCTATCTTAAGTCTAACTATAGCTAATTGTAGTATATTTAGTTACAGTAAGAAATGATAAGAGCCTGAATGAGGATAGAAGATAAAAATGACAAAATTTGAAATTAACAGGATATGTGGGATGAGTCACAGCGAGGAATTAAGGATGACACCAAAGTTATGAATCTGAGTAAATGGAAGGATGGTGTATTCTTCAGTGGCAATAATAGGAAATTTAGAATATTGAAATTTGAGGGAAAAACTAATAAGTTGTTTTGGACAAACATATAATAGGAATTGTCTAATAGGCAACTGGTGATAGAGATCTGACTGTTATATGCATAAAAGATAGCTAAACACATGGGAAGTAATAAAAACCACAAAACATACCTCTTTCACTTTGCCAGAATCAATAACAAAGACAACATCATTAACTGTAATGCTGGTTTCAGCAATATTGGTAGAAAGGATCTGCAATAAGAATATTATTTTTAAAGTAATGCTTGAAATAGAAAAAAATTAATAAGAATGAAAATGGAAATTTATATGATACTTACTATTTTCCGAATACCTGACGGTAGATTTTTTAGTACTTTTTTTTGATCAGATGTTTGCATATTTGAATGTAGCATAAAGACTTGATATCTACAAAAAGTGATAGCATAACAATACATTAAAGAATATTAGGCAAGAAAATTTCAGCTTTACTAAAAAAAAACACTTCACCTCTCTGGGTTTCAATTTATTCTTATCTATAAAATGAGTGGCTTGAACTAGATTATCTCTAAGGACCATTCCAGTTTTAAAATTCTATGATTCTACCTATGTGTATTATCTGCAAAACGCTTGTCATCAAACAGAATGCGATCCCTCAGTCCAACAATTTCATCATATCCAGGAAGGAAAATTAAGATTGCTCCTATGGGAAGAATAAAGAAAAATAGATCAACAAAACTCAATACAATTTCAATCAAACAAGAAATAATCACTGAAGATCTACTACCATCATATAAAACAACTTAAATATAGACAATTTTTAATACTAGAGTAATTTTGGGGACTATCCATGCATTATTATATGACTCCACATAAACAAATATGGAAAAACAAGAATCATTTTAAAATAGAATTATCATGGTTCCTTAAATTTAACAAAAAATACATATTTACCAGCATCACAGCTATGGCAGATATTATAGAGAAGGTGCATGATTAAATCCAAATCCACTTTTTCATCATCAAAGCTGTGATGATATGCTTTCAGTAATTCTCTGTCTTCTGCATTGAGATCACTTCCATTTGCTTGGACCAAGGAACTTTCATCTAGATTTCCAAACTCCAAGGAAGCACTTAAAAACAAATTTTATAAAGAAAAGCTAATTTCTTATAAAAAGCAAATTTTCAAAAGCCAATATTCTCTCAAATTACATTACAAATTTATTTCATTTATTACTATGCTGTCCAATAAATGGCATATTCGTGTAAACCTATGATAATTGCTATTTGGGGTTTCATAGGAACTTGAAGTCCCATTAAAGATACATGGCATAAAAGACAGGATTAAAGCTTGGAGTCGAATTTCCTTATCACTAAAATGGAGACAGTATCTACAGTAATGAATACACAGGGACTGCGGTTAGGCTCAGATATAAAACATATATAAGATACTTTGCAAACCTTAAAAGCTGGACTTTTTGTACTTTGGATCACCAAAAAGCCACACAGTTTGTCTAGTTCACTGGTATAATCAAGTTCTATGGATAGCTTTCTTGCCTCTTTAAAGTGAAAACTTATTACAAAATACTTTTAAAAGACCAATAGAGAACTATTTATACACATATGCATGTACGTATGTATGGGTGAAGAGAGACAGACAAAGAAAACTATAGCCTTTTGGCTAAGATCACAACACAGCACAAAACCATAGTATACATCAGTTATTATTAGTATTACTACTGCTTTAATGTATGATAAAATCAGTGTCTATTTTAAAAAGTTACTGATTTCTCTTTAAAGTGGCACTTGATTAGTTCCAATGTACTAGGGCTTGCCAAGAAAACTCCAAGTTCCAATTTGGAACAATGCTCAAAAAATTATCAAACTGTGCACACCCTTTGACCCAGCAGTGTTTCTATTGGGCTTATATCCCAAAGAGATCTTAAAGGAAGGAAAGGGACCCATATGTGCAAGAATGTTTGTGGCAGCCCTTTTTGTAGTGGCTGGAAACTGGAAACTGAATGAATGCCCATCAACTGGAGAATGGTGAACAAATTATGGTATATGAATGTTAAAGAATATTATTGTTCTATAATAAATGACAGCAGGATGATTTCAGAGAGGCCTGGAGAGACTTGCATGAACTGATGCTGAGTGAAATGAGCAGAACCAGGAGATCATTATACACGACAACAACAATACTATATGATGATCAATTCTGATGGACATGGCTCTCTTCAACAATGAGATGTTTCAAACCAGTTCCAATTGTTCAGTGAAGAAAGTCATATACAAAGAGAGAGAGGGATATGAAATGTGGACCACAACATAACATTTCCATGCTCTGGATTGATGTTCGCTTGCATTGTGTTTCCTTTATCTGATTTTTTTCGTGTAGATACAATTTTTCTTGCACAACAATAAGTGTGGAAATATGTATACATGTATTCAATTTGTCAAGTATTTTAACATAATTAACATGTAATAGATTTCCTGCCATCTAGGGGAGGGATGGGAGAAAAATGTGTAACAGAAAGCTTTGTAAGGGTCAATGTTGAAGAATTACCCATACATATGTTTTGCAAATATGTTTTGCAAATAAAAAGCTTTAATTAAAAAACAAACAAAAAAACCCAACTCCAAGTGGAGTCACAGAGAGGAAGACATCACTGAAAACTTTTAAAAATGCAATTTGTAATAATAGGATGTTCTGTCTTTAAAAATTTTAGATATATAGATATAGATATAGATATAGATGTATATGTATGTATGTAGAACAAGGTGGTATGGTAGAAAGAACATTGGACTTGGAATCAGAAAATCTTAGTTCAAATTTTGCCTCTCACTTATTCTAAGTAAATCATTTAATTTCTCTAAGCCCCAATTCCCTTAACTGCAAAATGAGAATGAGAACATTACACCTCCAGTTTCAAAGAGTTGTAATGGGAAAAGTGCTTTGTGAACCATAAAAGTTCTCTAAAAATGTGAATTATAATATAATCTCCACACTGTTGAAATCACAAATGCAGACCAAAAAAAATCATTTGTTTAAAAAAATTTTCAGATTCAAATTCTGTCCTTCTCTCATACGCTTCCCCTTCCTGGAGAATGCAAGCAGTATGGTATCAATTACAAATGATCTGAAAAATATTTCTATATTAGCTATAGGGCAAAAGAAAACAGAGACCAAAAACAAAACAAAACAAAACAAAACAAGACTTAATAAAGAAAGTAGAAAATAGGTACTTCCAGCAGCATTCAGACTCCGTCACATCTTTTTTGGGAGGTGGATACCATTTTTCATCATAAGTTTTTCAGAAGTGTCTTAGGTCATTGTATTGCTGAGAATAGCTTTCACAGTTGATCATCTTTACAGTATTGTGGTTACTGTATATAATATTTTCACGGTTTTGCTTATTTCATTTTGTATCAGTTCATGTAAATTTGTCGTGAAAGCATCCTACTCATCATTTCTTATAACCATGTACCACAATTTGTTCAACAATTTCCGGATTGACAGACATCCTTTAGATTTCCAATTTTTTGTCCTCACAAAAAAGAACTGATATAATTATCTTTGTCCTTTTCCTTGTTCTAAGATGTATTTGGTATACAGAAATGTCTATTACTTTTGATCCACATATACTACTACAAGAGCATATTCTACAAGATGGCAATAACAAAAATAACAAAAAGAAATATACTACATAGATCAAAATATTTATAGAAGGATTTTTTTGGGAGTAGCAAAAAATTCAAGACAAAGTAGGAACATATTGGTTGGACAATACCTAGGAAAATAATTTAGTAGCACATTACTGCACTGTAAGAAAAATTAAAAAAAAATTAGAGAAATATGGAAGCCCTAGATAACCTGACAGTAAAGTAAATAAAATCAAGAAAACAATATACACAATGATTACAACAGTACAAAGAAAAGAACATAACAAAACTGAACATTGAATAATTAAGATTAACAAGTATGACCCTGGAAAAAAAAAGTAAAAAACAAAAAGCATTTGCCATCTCTCATTGAAAAAGCAGGATTATGTGCAGAAAATTCTATATACTGTCAGACATAAATAGTACATTAGCTGGTTTTGTTGATTTATTTCATTTTTTTATAAAGCAGGATTTGTTACTCAGGGGAGTAAAGGAACAATAAATTTGGAAAATGTGAAACAAAAAAAATAAAATAACTAGTTTTTTAAAAGAACTTATTAAACAATTTTCATTAAGCTTGTTTTTAATTTAGTTTTCAAGGTTCAAGAATTTCGTTTAAGTAATGGCCAGGATGTATACAAATAAAAGGAGTTGTTCAGTTGTCATACATCAATTCAAAGTTTTATACCTTCTTTATTTGAACTCCTAGAAAATCTTTAAAAAAATATGAAAAATAAGTGAATTTTCAGAAAGGTGATGATGCAAAAACAACTTTTGGAGCCATGATGAATGAACAATAGGGCACATAGATTGGCAGAACCATTAACTCAACCTAAAAAAAGATAAGACACTCGAAGCACCCTTACAGGAAGTTCATATCAACTTGCTATAAAATTTGGAGTATCTAGAAGTTTAAAATATTTCTGTAGGCTTATTTGAGTATAGTTGTACCTGTGACAGGTAATAAATTCAAAAGTATTCTATTTTATAAGTAAAATCCTTAAGTTAAAAGTTTCACTTTTTTAAAATAATGGTTAACCTATGTTAAATACAAATAATTTTCCTTCCAATTTTCTTCAATAAAATTATTGTAGGCTTAGAAGGCAAAACCAAGATGGCAGAGCTAAGGCAGGAACTTACCTGAGATTTCCCAAATTCCCCTCCAAACAATTTAAAAATAGCACCTTAAAATTTTGGAGTGGCAAAAAACAACAGATGAAATAATTTTCCAGCTTTAGACAATTTAGAATATCAGTAGAAAAAGTCTATCTCAATGAAGTATGAATGGAGCTCAACAACACACAGGTAGCCTAAGCAAACATGCAGCATGTATGGCTTGCTGGCATGAGGCAGCAATGAAGCCCTCTAGCCAGCCAGTGTTGGCCTTGGGCTGTAGCCCTAAAAAAATCAAAATCCCCCAAATCAGATGGATTCACTGGTGAATTCAACCAACAATTTAAAAAAAATTCCAATATTACATGAACTATTTGGAAAAATATGCAAAAAAGGTGTTAAATCAAATTCTTCTTATGATATAGTCTTGATATCTAAAATATAAAATAGAGAAGGAAAATTATAGACCAATTTCCCTAATGAATATTGATGTGAAAATGTTAAAATACTACCAAGGAGATTGCAGCAATGTAACACAAAGATCATTAGATCAAGTGGGATGTATACCAGAAATGAAAGGTTGGTTTAATATTAGGAAACCTATCAGCATAACTTAAATCAATAACAAAACCAATAGAAATTATATAATTATCTAAATATATATAGGATAAGCCTTTAACAAAATACAACATCAGACAGCACAGAAATAAATAGAACTTTCCTTAAAATGATAAGTAGTATCTATGTAAAATCATAAGTAAGCATTATCTGTCATTGGGATAAGCTACAAATCTTCCTAATAGAAGCAGAGGTGATGCAAGGATGCCCATTATGAACCCTACTATTCAATATTTTACTAAAAATGCTGGCAATAGCAATAAGAAGAAATTTAAAGAATTAGACTATGCAATGAGGAAGGAAAATTATCACTATTTGAATATGATATGATGATATACTTAAGAGATCCTAGAGAATCAACCAAAACCTACTTGAGATAATTAATAGCTTTAGCAAAGTTACAGGACAAAAAATAAACCCATTTAAATCATTAGCATTTCTATATTACCAACAAAGCTAGAAAGAAAAAGTCCATTTTTTATTCCACATTTTAAAATATTTCTGAATAATATGAAATACTTGGGAATCTACCTGTCATGTCAGGCCAAACCCAGGAACTATATGACTGCAATACAAAATGGTTTTCACAAATCTATCCTAACAATTGGAAAGATTTCAATTATACATCAGTAAACCAAGCCAATAAAATTAAAATGGCAATCCTATCCAAATTAAGCTACTTATTCAGTACCATACAAAAATAACTACCAATACAAAAATAATCAAAAATTATTTTACAAAGTTGGGAAAAATAATGACAAAATTTATCTGGAAGAAGAAATCAAGAATACCAAGGAAATTTAAAAAAAAAAAAAAAAAGTAGTAAAAGAAAATTGCCTAGCCATACCAGATCTCAAAATATATAAAGTGGTAATTATTAAAACAATCTGGTATTGGCTGAGAAATAGTGTTATCAGTGGCACAGATTAGGCACACAATAACCACGGTAATCTAGTATTTGATAAATCCAAAGACTCAAGATTTTGGGAAAAGAACTCACTCTGACAAAAAATATTAGAAAAACTAGAAAATACTTTGGCAGTAACTAGGCAGAGACCAACATCATATATCAAGGTAAGATCAAAACACGTACATGATTTTTAGTCACAAAGAATAAATTAGGGGATCATGGAATAGTTTACCTGTCATATCTATCTATGTAAAGAGGAAAAATTTATCACCAAACAGGAGACAGAGAGCATGATGAAATATAAAATGAATAATTTTGGTTATTTTATATTTAAAAGGTTTTGCAAAAACAAACCAGTGCAGTCAAATTATGTATATTATAAGGAAAGAAACACTTGTGGCAAGTGTTACTGATAAAAGCTTCTTTTCTCAAATATATAGAGATCTTAATTATAAGACTACAAGTCATTTCCCAATTGACAAGTGATCAAATGATATGAAAAGACAGTTTTCAGAAGAAATCAAAGCTAACTTTAGTCATATGAAAAATGCTCTAAATAACTATTGATTAGGTAAATGTAAATTAAAACAACTCTGAGGTATCACCTTATACCTATCAAATTGGCCAACAGAACAGAAAAGGAAAATTATAAATCTTGAAGAGGATGTGAGAAAACTAGGAGGACACTCATGTACTGTTGGTAGCAATGGGAACTGATCCAACCATTCTAGAGAACATTGGAACCCAAGGGCCCAAAAGGCAATAAAACTGTGCATATATACTTTGATATAGTAATACCACCACTGGATCTGTATCCCAGAGATTTAAAAAAAAAAAAAAAAAACCAATCAAAAAGACTTTTATATGTACAAAAATATTTATAGCTCCTGTATTTGTGGAGGCAAAGAGCTGCAAACTGAGGGGATATCCATCAGTTGGGAACAGCTAAACAACTGATATATGATTGTGATGGAATACTATTGTGCTAAGAAATAATTAATGGGATACTCTCAGAAAGACTCACATAAGGTGATGCAAAGTGACATGAGTCAGAACTAGAAGAATATTGTATACACTAACAACAATGTTGTATGATGATCACCTCTAGATGACTTAGGTATTCTTAGCAATAAATGATCCAAGACAATTCCCAAATAGTTTTAAAAATTATTAAAATGTCCTTTTATTTCATTACAATTAAAAAATTAAGATACTACCCTCTGTATTTTTCAGTCTATTAGTAAAACTATGCCAAATTCCCTTGATTTTAGTTATCTAGTGTCATTATGTTCCTATAAAAATGAAAAATTAAATATCTTTAATAGTATATTCTATTGGACAGATAGTATACTATCATAATAAAATTGATGCAAATATCTTAAAACAAGGTAAGATCTTTGATGTATGTGTATATATGTATGCATATATATATATATATATATATATAAAATATCTTTAAAGTAAAAACATCACCTTACCTGTATGACTCCAGAAGGTCTACAATCTCAGTCTGTCCAAAGTGTTTAGCCCAGTCTAAAGCCATCCTATTAAAATTTCAAAGACTCAATTTAAGATGAACTTTCCTTTAAATCAACATCCAAAAAATATGTAATAACTTTTTATTCGTCTATCAAAATGCAGGTGAAAAGAGCTTTTAGTATAAAAGTGTAAATAAATTAATAGACATAAAAATATACATAATTGAGTTTTTAAAAAATTACCAGCCATTTGATGCTTTGCTATGGACATTGGCTCCCATGCTAATTAACTGTTCCACTTGACTCAAAAACCCTCTTCCTGCAGCAACCATTAATGCTGTTGCACTGGTTTCACTGTGTCTGTAATCCACTAACAAAAAAGAAAGTAAAAATAATAATATTCATAAGAACATTTTTCAGATGATTGTTGAAATATGATTCAAATCATATGAATATTAAAAATTTAAGTTTTTAGTCAACTGATATATTTTGATGTCTCCAATTCCAGAAATTAGAAGCCTACTTACTATAAATATATATGTATATATACATATATATATATAATGTGTGTATATATATATATACACACACATATTTAAAACCACTAGTCATATTTTTAAAATGAAAACTTGAAATATAGTTTTATAGAGAGTATTATAATTTTTTTTACTTATAAAAACCCAATCTAAAGCAAGTCAACCATGATCTTTGTTCTTATTTCACTTTGGATACAAATAAGGTAAGAGAAAGGACTTTGCTATGATTAAGTAGAGGTAAAAATTAAAATTTTAAAGTGAGAACAGTAATATCTGAAATCTGTAACATTGGTGAAAGGGAATTAATAAATAAAAGTTTATCATCTTCTAAATCACAACAATTATTTCCTTTAGCCTAGACTCTTTCTTGATCACAAAATGATAGCATACCAAGTTATAAAACAGGATTCTGGATACAAAGTTCAGGAAAATGTAAACTTGTTTTTATCAGTAATTGAGTGATGTTAAATTCAGAAATCTATGAACTCAAAGTATTAGAAAGAATGACAAAATTATGTGATAATTTCACCATGATATTTAAAGAGGATTGCATCATTGGTAAAAATGTTATTTCCCATAAAAGTCTCTCCCTGAGGAAAAATATGATGATAAGTTAAAAATTTTCTACAATGCATTTCTCTGGGGCGTTAATAAATCACTGCTACTCAAAATAATCAAAATTAAATGGGTAATTTCTGAAAAGAATTTATTATAGAAAACAAAATAGATTGATAAAAATTTATGCATATTACTATACCTATGATTGAATTATGTTAGGACTTGTAATTTTTACTTAATCATTTTCAAATACATATTGAATGACTTAATACACACATACATGTATGTATCTATCAGTATATATGTCATGTATAGGTATATAAACACATATGCCTCTACATACATGTATAATGTATAATATTGATATATTATGTATGTATATATAGTTATATATATATATTTGTGTGTACATGTATAATGTATATATAAACACACAAAACTATGCATACATATATAATGTACAATATTCTTACTGTACATATACATATAACCATAACATATATATAAAATATATAAATACATATAAATATATATGTATAATAAAACAATATGGTTGTTCCAGCGATTCCCAAATTCCCATGAAGCTTCATGTTCCCACCCTATTACACAAGATAATTCAATTTCAGTTTTTTTCCCTTTCAAGTGACTTGACTCCATTAAGCCCATCTTCAATGATTTGGTGAGTAGACCAAGAAGGAGAATAGAAATGTCTATGGAGAAAGGGGGAAGGAGAATAAAAATGCCTCTGGGAAGAAGGAATGCCAACCAAAAGGAAAAAAAAAACTAGGAAAAAAATATAAAACACAGGGAGTAGAATTTATAGAAAAGTAAAAATAGAAATAAAATATAATTCAAAAGTCAACTAGAATATAATATTTATTTTTTAAAAATTGGTTAAGGTTCAGTCATTGTGATACTTGTTCACTAGAAGATTAGAACAGAGTTCGTAAATTTTGTGTATATTAGAAATGTATCAATGGCAAGTTACTAAACTCTCAGAAGATTGCTCTTTCTGCTGTTACAACAGTCACTTCAGGAAGATATTGGGAGGAAAAATTTGTCATATCTATAAAATGATTTGTAAACCTTAAAATGTTATAAAGTTTAATAATAAGTATTAGTTCTATTTTAATGGAGTGTGTCATAATAATTGCCACTTAATATATATAAGATCCCATTATAAAAATCTTATTAAAAATGATTTTATATAATAAAGTTAGCTCTAGACCTATAGCCCACACAATTAAGAATACTAATTTTAAACAAATAACTAAGTGCAACCAATGCTTTCCATGTTCCAAACTCTAGAATGACAGATTTTATAGCATCTTCATTATAGGAAAGGAAAAAAAGATACTTTATAGGTCAAGTATTATAATATGTAGCAAATTCCTTCTATTTATCTCTAATATTCTTTCCTAGTACACTTTAATTATCTATCAAACTACTGTAAACTTCCAAGCCATAACCACTTACAAAATCAATATAAAATAATATGACATTGTTAGAAGAATAGGAATGAATGTTTTATGTGTAAATTATTTTTTGCTACAAGTGCATCAAAATTCTTAAGGACATTTTGAGACACTAAAGCTTTGCCATGATTTAAGACTTTTGGACACCTTGTATATTCAAACTTCAAAAAAGGGAAATATTTTCCTAAAAAGTAAACTAAACCTTGAAACTGTATAACTAAAGGCACAAACCTCATAGATTTAAACGGTTTTAGGTGACTATATACAGACAATAGATTTTTATAAGTCATCAAAAATTTAAATTTGGTCAGTATCATGTGCACTGAGCAAAATATATTATCAAAGAGAAAAATGAAAAGTACCTAAATAGTCTTCCCTCCTCCCTTTTCCTCATTTCTGCAAATACCAGAAAAGAAAATGGTGTCTAATAAGGGAAAAAATGTATAGAGTTTACTTGCTGTCCTGTCCTGAATGGAAAGTATCAAAGACCCAGGATAAACAAGGGGCAGCCAATATAGCTAACCAGTCATTAGATCTGGAGTCATAAAATCTGAATTCAAACCACTTACAAGTTGTGGCTTTAGATAAATTCCCGAGTCGATAGATAATTTTGACTATATTAAGTTTAAAAGTTTTTGTACAAACAAAACTAAAGCAGACAAGATTAGGAGGGAAGCAATAAATTGGGTCTTTACATTTAAGGGTTCTGATAAAGGCCTCATTTCTAAAATATATAGAGAATTGTCTCATAAGAATTCAAGCCCCTCTCCAATTGATAAATGGTCAAAGGATATGAACAGACAACTTTCAGATGATAAAAATTAAAACTATTTCTAGTCATATGAAAAGGTGCTCCAAATCACTATTGATCAGAGAAATGCAAATTAAGACAACTCTGAGATACCACCACATACCTGTCAGATTGGCTAAAATGACAGGAAAAGATAATGATGAATGTTGGAGGGGATGTGGGAAAACTGGGACACTGATACATTGTTGGTGGAACTGTGAACGGATCCAACCATTCTGGAGAGCAATTTGGAACTATGCTCACAAAAGTATTAAACTGTGTATACCCTTTGACCCAGCAGTGTTTCTATTGGGCTTATATCTCAAAGAGATCTTAGAGGAGGGAAAGGGACCCACATGTGCAACAATGTTTGTGGCAGCTCTTTTTGTAGTGGCTAGAAACTGGAAACTGAATGGATGCCCATCAATTGGAGAGTGGCTGAATAAATTATGGTATATGAATGTTATAGAATATTATTGTTCTGTAAGAAACGACCAGCAGGATGATTTCAGAGAGGCCTGGAGAGATCTATACGAACTGATGCTGAGTGAAATCAGCAGAACCAGGAGAGCATTATACACAGCAACAAGACTATATGATGATCAATTCTGATGGACATGGCTCTCTTCAACAATGAAATGTTTCAAACCAGTTCCAATTGTTCACTGAAGAAAGCCATATATACCCAGAGAGATATGAAATGTGTACCACATCATAACATTTTCATGTTCTCTATTGATGTTTGTTTGCATTATATTTCCCTTCTCAGATTTTTTTTTCTTGTAGATCTGACTTTTCTTACACTGCAAGATAACTGTAAAAATATGTATACACATATTCAATTTGTCAAGTATTTTAACATAATTAACATGTTGTAGACTTCCTGCC
>JAJPUD010000005.1:1429331-1442413 GCA_023553655.1 Myrmecobius fasciatus
TTTTTTTTTTTTTTTTTTTTTTTTTTCTGAGGCAATTGGGGTTAAGTGATTTGCCCAGGTCACACAGCTAGGAGGTGTTATATATCTGAAGCTACATTTGAACTCTGGTCTTCCTGACTCTACCCATTGCACCACCTAGCTGCCCCTATGACCTTCTTAATCATCTTTCTGAAGAGAAACCTCGATACTTTTCTTAATGGTACACTGGTTGCCAAGCAGTGAATTCTTGGGCCATAGTAACCCATTGAAATGAAGAAAAATGTAAAATATCCTTTGTCTTATAAGACTACCTTCCATTTCTGCAGTGATGAAGGTAGAGTATTTGAAAAGAGATAGAGTTTTAGACATTCAGTTAATTATAGATCTCTAAATGTGAGACCCGTTCACTGATAAATATGGGCAAATACATGTGTAGAAACTATCAAAAAATACATTAAAATATCCCAAATCACTAATATTACAAATTAAAATGTCTCTCAAGCTCCATAATAAAAAAGAAAAATGAACAATTATTGGAAGAACTATAGATCAGGAACCCAAATGCATTCTTTGTGGAGCTGTGATCCAACAATTACTGAAAACAATTTGAAAAATGGATATATGTATTTCATGGAATATAAAAGTCTCTAAAGGAGTGAAGTTTAAGGTCACTCAAAATTCAATTTTAAGACATGTGGCTTGAATGAATGACTAGCATTTTGACAAGGCAAACTAGAAGCAATGTAACACAGTGCTGAGAAACTTGATAAACAAGGGCCACTACACCATATGTATTTTTATTTTATTAAACATTTCCCACTGACTTTTTAACCTGGTTCAGGTTTTACTTGCAAGTGTAGGCTACTTATAATGTGATAGAAAAGATGTCAAAGATATGCATGACAGAAAAGGTGGAAAGATCAAAAATAGGGAGAATAAGGAACAAAAGATAGGCAGCTAATGTTTTACTGGTAATACAACAGATCTAAAGCAAAGCCTCTAATACACTAGGTGGCCCTCTTGTAAACATAAATAGGAATTGTACACTTTTTTGTGCTACACACAAGAGAGATATAGAAGAAGCATAAAAATCAATGAAATGACAGATTCTGCAACTATTATATTTCTATATTTAATTGTTATTTCACAGATAAACTTTAATTACTATTTAGTTCTGATAGTAACTAAGTTGCAAACAGGACTGTTTAATATTTTTATAAAATGACCAGGAAAAAGACCTAAGAGGAATGCATATAAAAATTGCAGAAAGCACAAAAACTGAGATGAAAGGGCTAAACATCCAGAAGAAAACTGAAATCAATCAGAATTTAAAGAAAAAAAACACTAAACAGGAATATAAGTATACTTCAAAAATTTTAAATAACCAAATCAATTAAAATGTCAATAGCAATGAAAATGAAAAATGAGATTGCACAAGACTTACTTTTACCTGTGTTCAGGTACTTACCTGAAAAATCAAGGAAATTAGGCAAAAATAATCAATGCTAAGAAAATCATAGGATCAAATAGAAGATCTTAAAGATCTAAAAAAAGTCACACATTAACAAGTGTTTTTAAAAAAGATAAATCAATTACTAATCAACAGTCAATAAACCTTTATTATATACCTATGATGTGCAAATGACAGTCCCTGCTGTCAAGCAGCTCACAATCTAATATGGAAGATCACTTGAAAACAACTATGTACAAATAAACTACAAAGAGGATGAATTAGAGATAAATCCATGGCTTGATAGAAACACTTCCTAGCAATGAGAACTATTTAAAAGTGGATTTTTTTAATTTTAAAAATTCATCTGTTCATTTATCCATTTATTTATGTTTGTTCATTTATTTATTTGTTTGCACAATCCATAAATGAAACAATTCTCACATAATTGAAACTATTGCTTAAAATGCTTGGGTTTGCCTACTTTTTTTTTTAAATGAGATAGATTGTTTAAAATTAAAATTTAGGTATTAGCAACACAAATGGAGCTTACATGGTATATAGCAAATATTTCAGTTATGCAGAAGTAGTAGGCAGAAATAAATCAAATACTCCCTGATTCATGCCATTTATAAGAGTGAATTTCAGAATGGTGCTTATGAATCCCTTGGTAAAGTATAATCAAATAAAGGCAAAACATTTAGTTCGTGATATTTTGATTACATGAATATACAAAGTTGAATAAAAAATGTTGTATTTGAAGATAAAATCCATCGATATAAGAATCCATCATCCAAAATAAGCTCTAAACCTCAGAACTTGGGTCATTATTATGCAGCTCCACAAAACTAAATGTATAAGAAATGTTTCTAAAACTTTGCCTGTTTTATCTTCAAGAGTCTTAATTCAATAAAATCCAAAAAGTGCTGGCCTTAATTTCAGATACATCTTCTGATGGTATGCCTAGGGTTATTTAGAGAAGTGGTGGGTTCTTCCATAATTGTTTTAACTTCGAGAAAATATGCATAATGATCTTTTGGATATGTTGTAAACGTGATTCTTGTTCACATATAGATAGGTAAGAATTCTAAGGCTTGAAAGATTGCAACTAAGTTTGTATTTATTATAAAAATTTTAATAGAAAATTTAAATAATCCATAACTGTAATAAATCAATCAGTGAACCATTATTAAGTTGTCACTGTGTGAAGGTAATGTGAGAAATATCTACGTGGCTACTGGCCTCAAGAAATTGAGGGACCCAGCAAAACAAAACTACTCCACATGAAACAATTAAAGACTAACTGTATACAAAACCACGTGACACTATCCATAGCTACTTATAGATGGGAAACTAGCATTTACTGGATAAAAAAAGCATAGAGGAGGCAAGATTATAAATCCTCAAGGAAGACTTTGGGATCTAAAGCTGAAAGGGTTCAATCCCTTCATGTTACAGATGAGGAAGAAAACTGAGGTCCACAGGCCACAGTATCAGGAGGTGAAAACTGAGGTCCACAAGCCACAGTATCAGGAGGTGGAATCTGAGCCTGGATCCTCTGACTCCAGGGGCAATGATCTTTCCCTTAAATTATGACAAAAATACCACTAATGTTCATTTGAACAAGACTGGTGAAAATTTTGATATGCTAAAATTCCTAGGGACAATCAATGCAGCTAAAGTAGCAAGAAAACCTGAGAAAGATCCAAGAAGTAGCATGTCTCAGGTAAATCAATCTACTATAATCTCTCCCACTACCACTTGGGCCACCACCTCTCTTCAAATTTTTCAAACAAAAAATGTCCGTGACCCTGAGACCAAAAGCCCAGAGAAAAGCAGTGCCTCTGCTTTCAGTTTAGTCATTAACAAGGGAAACAATGCCCTCCAAAAGAATGAATACATCATCTTTGCCATTATTAACACAAAAAGCTGACAAAAAAAAGCTATGATGAACAAGCACGCTAAGGCTGAGTCCCAAGAAAAAACTGCTCGTTCTACCACTAGCCCAATTTCTAGGGCCCCACTAGCCAACAGCCAGGAAATTAACTCTTTGGAGATGTGACCTAGACAGTGCTTTGAAGTTTAGGTAGCCTCTGCCTCCTCAGCAGTGACTGAAAGCCTAAAAAAGGAAAGTTCTCACTACCAATTTTCAAATGGTTTTAACCTAAGACATAATTTGTTAATTTTTCCTCAATGGAGATATTAAAGAAGATGAATTAACATGTTTTTCTGATATATCCTTAGGATCACTGGGTCTTTCCATATGACTTGCAGTTCAAATTTCCCATTATATACTCTTTACCCCTTTTGGAATATAAGCTCCATGACAGCAGAAACTCTTTTACTTTTCTATTTGTATCTCTCAAACTTAAAGTGTTCAACACAGACTAAGCACTCAATAAATCTTTCCTTCCCACTGTTAACACCTCAACTGTAGTCTTGATTATGCTTGATTATGTCTTATTTGAACTATTCAAATAATCTTAACTTGTGTCCTTGGCTCCGATCTCTCTCTACCCCATATTGTACACTACAGAAAAATTAATCTTAAGCACATATATACTTAACATCTTTTCTACAACTCAAAAAACAGTTTACCCCATAGCTTCTATATTAGAAGTTGAAACTCTGTACCTGAAAGTTTTCCATAATCTTGCCTCAACTAATTTGCTCAGATTCCTCTTTTATACTTTCCTTCATATTCTTCTCCATACTGAAACTAGGCTACCGTTGTCCAAACCTGTCCTATACCTCTGTATCTTATATAAAATTACTCTTTACTCCTAAAACGTCCTTACCATCTGTACCTCTTCTGGATACATCATTCAAGGTCCAACTCAAGTCACCTCATACATTGATATTTCCTTGATCTGATCCCATTTCTTTCCCTTACAGAAAAAATAATCAGTTCCAGCTATGAACTTTCATAGCACTTTTTTATGACACATCATTTTGTACCTTCTAATAGTCCTTATTCATCTATCTCTGACATTGCTTTCTACATGGTACGAATATGTTAAGTATATGCTGAATTAATGAATAAAAGCAAAAAAAAGCAATTTTAAAAAATTTACTTCAGGATAAAAGGATTTAAGAAAAGTAACAGGTAATTTTTGGTCAGAAAGCAAGGGCCTGGGACTTAGATATATTGAAGGAACATTCAATTATTCTGTCTTCTCATTTTCACTACATTGGAACCTATTCCTAGTTCATTACTAAAATAACTCTATTCAACTTTGTATGCTACAGTTAAGGTGATTTGGAATCTGCAAAAAATAAATAAATTTTACTTCCACAATTTCAATAAAGAATATTTAATAATGATATCCACAACACTTTTCCTTGAGATATTTTATTTAAAAGTTAGACTACATTTCATATTTACTTACTGTATATCACTGGGCAACTTCCAAAATATCTTATAAAAAGATTCACATCCAATGCAGCACTAGAAAGAATCAGTTTCAAAGTTGGATGCTTTTGTAACAAGTCTCTTAACTTTGTCAGTAAAAAATCACTAAATCTATCCCTTTCATGTACTTCATCCTAAATCAAGAAAGAAGAAAAATAAGGAATTATTAATTCATTAGAGGTAACTATCTCTTTATTGAGATTTTAATTACAAAAGATAGGCTAAAAAACCTTAGCAATTCAGAAACTAGTAAAGAAGGCCACTTTGAATTAGTGAAAATCTAAATTGAATATCTGGAGTTTATTAAGTGAATTCTCTGTAGGAATTACTGAGCTAACAAATCATTGTAAATCATTTTTCCTAGAAAAAACCAAAAAATGTTAACTTGATCAACCTATAGTCAAATTATTATCAGATCAGAATTTAATGGTGTGAAAATGGTGTGAAATTTTACTTTACAGTCCTATTAGAGTTATGAAGACCAATCTACTTATTACTTAAAAGACTATCATTGAGTTGATATCACTCAAGTAGCTCAAAAATTCCTTTAAACCTGAACTCTAGCTAAAAGACCATAGGAGAGGACATATAACTTGTAACAAATGCACAGGCTCTGAAATCAAAGGACCTGGGTTTAAATTTCAGGTGTACTACTGTGTAATGCTGAGCAAAGTAGCCTCAGTAAAATGAGGGGACTGGATGACACAATCTCTGAGGACCCTTTCTGGTATAAAATTATGATCCACTGGCTATTAATTATGAAATAGCTATTTTCTGGTCATTTATCTAGCTTCAAATATTTGTGATGCTGGAATACAAAAACAATTTTATTTTGTGACAAGCAAAGAAAGCCAGTTACTTAATGCTCAGGTAAACTGGTGACAAAGAGTGAATACTTACTGATTACTTATAATATGCTAGGCAAAGGGCTAAGAACTTTACAACTATAAACCTCATTTGATTCTCACAACCCTTATCCCCATTTTATATCTGAGTAAACAGAGGCAAATAGAAGTTAAATGACTTCAAATGACTTCCCCAGGATCACAGCCAGTAGGCAGGATTTGAACACAGATCTTCAAAAATCCAAACCTAACACTTTATGCCACCAGTAGGCCTTAACAGTTGTCAGTTCTTTAGATAATCTGAATATGATAACAATGAGGTAAAAGGTTCAAGACTAGATAACTAAGATTCACTCTCTTACATGGCTAAAAATAATATCCAAAAGCTGTCTAGTCAGAGTACAAGCTTATCACTCAACTGAAACAGATCTACACAAAGTTTCCAGTTATCTATATGCCAAATCTAATATTTTCTCATCCTTCTTGACCTGTCTCTGCAACATATGTTGCTGACCACCCTCTCTATAATCTTGTCTTCTCCTGATAGTACTCATTCTCTACTCAACCACCCAATCACTCCTCTAACTCCTTTGCTAGCTCTTTATCCATATCAACTCTCTAAATGGGGTTACGTGTGGATTTTTAAAAGCAAATCATGGTGAGGAGTGAGGGGAAGCATGGTGGTGCAGTGGATAGAACACTGGTCCTGGAATCAATGGGACTTGAATTAAAATCTGGTCTTAAAATACTTACTACTTATGTGATCCTGGGCAAGTAGCTTAATCACTTCCTTTAAAAAAGAAAATCACAACTAAACAAAATGCATGAACATCTTTGGTGGTCATTCCTTATATAGTCTGTTCTACACTGACAAAAGTCACAATCACAATTATTGAATTTCAGTTATATATTATATACATATATATGAGGGAGCAAAATTCTTACCACAATAACATGTGTCACAGTTGACAGTGTACTATCTCCTGCCATCAACGTGCGAAGTAATACTCCATTAGTGCAAAATGTCAGAAGAGTCTTTGGAGAAACTCTGAGAAAGTAAAGTGTCTTGCAAAGTTACAAATCTATTAAGACAGATTATATTTTAATTACATATTGCCTTATATTAATAAAAATGCTATCAGCTCAATAATCTATAGGCATAATTACCATAATCTTCTGCAAAATGTTAGTTTATTAACTAGCCCCACAAATATAATATTACCAAAAGTTTCCTTTTGCTAAAATAGTAACATTTGTCTTTTAAATAATCAAGTATCCTTCAAAGTTTTTCCTTGGGGAAAAAAATGCTTTCTTCAGTAAAGTTGTCTTCTTGAGTCATCACGTGCCTTATCTGCAAAGTACATGGAATAGCTAAAAAACCAGCTATTCAAATTAAAGTAAGCAATAGGCAAGGTAAAGAAGCTTATATCTGAAACCCAAATCCTATGAAAGATTTCCTCCCAAATGGCAATGTCAATTTGGAAACTAGAGAAAGAAGTATTTTTTTTTTTAATTTCCTATTCTCTAACTCTTTCATTGCCAAATCTTCAAAGGCAATTATTATTTTAAAGACTCAAACAGGTTTGATTAGCAACTTTAAATCTAAATTTACTTTGAGTAAATTAATGGTGAAAAATGCAGTTTTACCAAACAGGCTAAAAAACATATTTTAGGAAAATTTGTATCACCTGCTTTCTAATCGTATCTGATAACCAATTGTCTGGCCAATCTTTTCTCTTCTTTCTGCTGCCACTCTTTCAGCCACAGCAATAGCTGCTAAACGTCTTGGTTGAGTACAAAATATTCGACACGGAATTCCATTTTTGAAGCAATCATCTAAAAGGAACTGAGGAATCTGAAAGAAATGTTTCAGTTGCCATTGTAATTCTTCAAACTCCAATCTACAAAACAGAGTTGATTACTCAAGTATTCATTATGAAAATGTACTGTAATAGTTTAAATTCCAGGGCACAATTACCTATAAATAATACTGCAAATAAGTACAAATAATATTGTGTTCTTCAACTGCTTTCCTTCTCCATCTTCCCAGGGTTTTATCTTATCTTAATTATACCAACAAATTAAACTTGGAGTTCCAAATTAAAATTTAAGTACTTTAGCATAATTAGTAAATTATCGTGGAAAAAGGTAAAAAGGTTTAAAATGCAAGAATGTAGTAAATGGGGAAATCTCATAAAATTAATTGTTAAATGAAAATGTTAAATAAAGAATATTTAGATATATCATGTATTTATCAAAGTGTTTGAAATATACACACTATTCCACTAACAAAGAATATAATTATAATAGAAATGAAAAACATTTGAAATGAGCTACCTATTTCAAACAACATCTGATGATGAAACAAAATATTCTAGCATAACAACGAAATCAGAACAATTCTTTAAAGTTGTTTCTAATAAATTTCAAGTGGTACTGCTAACTAGAAAAGGACTTTCCATAACAGGAAATTTAAATTGTGTAGTCCGATTGTTTTTGAGGAAGGGTAAAAAGTGATAAGAACTTATCAATAAATAAGAATGTTCCCATTGATTTCTTTTCATTATATCTAAAAAGTGAACAAAACTAGTAAGGGGCAATGTGTTATCTGTTGAGTAAACATAAAATGACATATCCGTAGAAAAATTCAGAAATTTAAGGAAATGTCCTTAGAAAAGTATAAGAAAAATACAGAAACATTTTCTTAACATAGGTGCAACATTAAAGTTAATACAGGAATGGTGAGGATTTTAAACACATTGATGTTCTACTACCATGACACTATATTACATCATAAGTGAAACTATTTTAATGAGACCCTTTTGATAATTCAGTAACTACATTATCTAGAACAAATTCTAAGTTTCAACTGCCTCATACTAAATCTTATATTACATTGTTTCTTTCTATATCAGAGTTTACCAAATCCCAATCTTGGATTATTTCCACTACCTTCTTACTTATATTCATGTACTGCTAAATAGACAAGGAGGAAGATAAAACCAGGTTGACAGTCACTACATATTGTTTAACTCTAACTGGGCCCACATTCCAGCAAGTCGATTCTTTTACTTCACCTCACTGATTTTCCATCCCACTCCTCTGTTCTTCTCTTTTCAAATTTCACATTTTTCCCTGTTCTCTTTTACCTTTTTAGTCGACAACTTTAAACTCTGCTAAGAAAGAGACTATTTGTCATAAATTCCTTCTCCTCCTCTTGTCATCTCAAAAGCTGTTGGTATCAACTTCTTTTTTCTCTACTCTAGTCTCTGATGACAGTCCGCCTCTCCACCCAAGCCAACACATACTCTCTCTCATCCCATCCTGTCTTATAAAGATATTCTTTTATTTTTAAGAACAGATTGCCCCCTAATTTACTGTCTTCAATCTCTCTTATCTATTCTTTCCTTGCTGAATACAAACAGACATTTTAAAAATAATTTGTACTATTATCACTTTAGAGTTCTAACATTAACCCTCATTTTCTTAGTCAAACTCCTAAAAAAAAAAAATAAAAAACAAAACAAACAAACAAAAGAACTCTCTTTCCTCTCACTCCTAATCCCTGGGGAATCTTGCTTGCCACCTTTTGGCTCAAGTGAAACTGCTCTCTCCAAAGCTATCTATTATAAGTCTTATCAAATCTGGTAGTCTCTTCTCAGTCTACAGTTTCCTTCACCTTCCTGCTATATTTGATCTGGTTAATCACACCTTTTAGTTACTGTTATTTTCTCTAAATTTTTATTACTCTCCTCTGGTTCTCCTATCTGTCTGACCACAGTTCAATTTTTTTGCCGCCTCTTTTATACATATCCTGCTTTCTAACTGTAGGTTCTGTACCCCACAGCTTATTTTCTCTTCTTTTCTCTCTTTACAATCTTTTGATGATCTTATCAGCCCCTAATGGGTTTAATTATCATCTCCATGCAGATTATCTTCCTATCTTTAAATCCAACCATATCCTTCTCTCTGTCCCTCTCCACCCTGCCTGGAGCTTTACTCTCACATCACCAACTATCTATTTTTATGTTTCAAACAAAATATCCCTGAGACAATCTCAAACTTAACATGTTCAAAATAATTATCTTTAATCATTACCTCATTACCTTTTCCCACAAACCCACTTCCTCTTCCAAATCTCTATTTTTGTCCAGGCCATCACCATTCTTCTAATCTCCCAAATTCACAATTTTGAAATTATCCTCAACTCCTTATTCTCCTCTCATTCTATATATTCAATCATTTGCCAATTCTCATCATTGCTAGCTCCACAATATCACACATCCAATCATTTTACACTATTCAAAAGGCTATCAGCTTAATCTAGGCTTTTATCACCTCTCACTTGGGACACCCCTAATGCACATTACAGTATCCTTGTCTCAAATCTCTCCCTACTCCAAATTCCATTCTCTACTCAGCTACCAACATTATTTTCCTTAAGCATGTTTGATTTTCACTGACAATCCACTATATTCCTCTGTTTGGCTTTAAAAGCCCTTCACAAGTTTGGCCCTTGCCTAGACTTTCAATTTCATTATACATTATTACTCTTCCTACACTGTTCTAAAACAACTGGCCTATGATATTCCATATCTCATCTCTACAAAGGCCATCTCTATGCTTAGAATATTCTCTCCTCACAGACACTTCATATAATCCCTTACTTCTTTCAAGACTTTCAATTATTACCTTCTATATCAAATCTTTCCTGATCTTCCCAGCACTAATACCCTCAACATTCCTCCTTCCTAAACTACCTTGCATTTATTTTGTACATAATTATATAGACATGTCTCCTGTTGAATTCAAACTTCTTGAGGATCTAAAGTTTGTGGGGTTTGTTTGATCTTTCTTGCCTTGCTATTAAAGTTCTTTCCTTTATTCAAATTCACTAAGCTTTTATTCCCTGATATTTCCTCTTAACTATTCTCAAAACTAAATGTAAGCACCTTGAGGAAAAGATATTAAGCTTCTCTTATTGTATCTCTAAAAACAAATACAATGTCTTAAATATGGTAAGCGCTTAATAGTTGTTAAATTTTATTTTCTGTTATAACTAAAATGTTCCTATGTCTTCCTAAAAAGTACTATCTAATCAGATGCACATTTTATTTAAATCATATTTAGATCCTTATCATGGATAGAATGAGGTTTAAAACTACAAAATATAATCAAATATTTTTCTTAAACTGATTTAAAAACAAACAAACCTGTGTAGTCTTTCCTGACCCAGTTTCTCCAACAATCAAAACAACCTTATTATCTTTAATTATTTTGACAATTTCTTCTTGTTTCTCAAACACTGGTAAAGACTGTCTAAAAGAATCAAATTCTGATTCTCCCCTTTTCACTGGAATCTGAGGTATACCATTGTTCAGTCGTCCACTTGTCTTACTCATTTCTCGGTTTTCTTTAAAAAATGGAAAACACAATAAGGAATTAACAATCAATAGTGAATAAGGTTATACTCTAACATATGTAAATTAATTTTATTTTCACTTTCATTGATAAAGACAGATGTTCAGGTAGTTAAAACAAATCATAAAAAAAAAGAACAAAAGATGAAACAAGTAACAAATAGAATGAAAATGTGTAGGTAAATTTGTTATTCACTAAATGTAACCCCCAACCTTAGTATATATACACTAAATTTAAAACAACAATAACCTTATTGTCCTTACTTTTGGGACCTTTATTATATTTAATTTATATTTTTAAGTGCTAAGATTTAGTCCCTTCTTATAACAAATTAACACAGTATGACAGTAGTATTTTCTTACTTCAAGCATAAATGTAGAAATAATCTGACAAAGAAATAACTAATAATAAAAAAAACCCTCAAATGAAAAAAAAACAAACAAACCTAGAATCAGATCAACATACATAACTATAGCAATAACAAAAACCAAAAAGGAAACAGAACTGTGATCAAAGACAAAGGCTAACACTGCTGGCAAGTGATTCAGTTTATCAAGCACATATTTTCTGACAAGTGTTAAATTGCAAAAGTCAACATAATTGTTATGTCATATCAAAAGTAACATACACTAGCAAATGAAATCATTTTATTAGGCAGTTTCATTTAATTTTTTTTCTGGGGACTGTACTTAGTATTAGAGAATATATCATTTCAAAACAAAATAAATCAAGAAAAATATTTTTCAAAGTACATCATAAAGCAACTTCAATCAGAAATGAAAAGTTCTTACTACCAAATTCATGACACTGTAAAATGGGTTCAACTTCAGCAACTTTGATTCTTCAATAAAAGTGGCAATACGTCTATGTGTACTCAATCTTCCAATTAGAATATGAACTGTGGTGGAGCAAGGACTACCTTATTTTTCTATTTGTATCCCAGTAATCTGGACAAAATATGAACTTAAAAGGTACTGTTTTCATTCATTTATTCATTTAAGTAATTAATGAAATATCACATTTTCATTTCCATACTAAAATTAGGTTTATGTCAATCAATGAAAACTAATATGAATGGTACAGCTCTAAACTGGGCATTCACCTTCTTCAGTCTCTTGTTAGAATGGTATCATTAAAGTTAAGTTCCCTGCATAATTGCCCCTCATTCATGACTCCTTATTAGGCAATTTAGAAAATATTTTCACTTTACTGGTCCTATAGACAACACTGTTGGCTAAAACTCTATATAAATTTGAGCCCTAAAAAGCATCGGGATTTCACCTGGAGTGCAAAAGTCATTCCACACCCAATAACCTTTCTCCCTCTGTGTGTTGCTCCCTACAGTTGTTCCCTGTTTGCTTCTGTGTTCCTCTGTTTACTCTGTGGTAATAATAAAGTTTTGTTAATTGCTTCCCCTGTATGGTTTATTATCTTCATCCCAATTCTTTTAGCAGAGTTTGATACAAATATTCAAAATTACAGATGTTTCAAAATTTGGAGAATGGTATTATTGAGAAGTAGAACAGAAAACTTACTTTAATATATTTACTCCAATATGCCAGGACTTGTGACTTTATACATGTAGGTGCTAATACTGATCACAACCTCAAAGTCAGTCTTTGATATGTATTATGGCTGAAAAAGGCATCACCCTGTAGCAACCCTGGAGATGAGCCATATTCCAGGCTCTGTAAGGATCAGGCAAGACTGATGATTTGCTGACAGAACTTTTAAGACCCTAGGTATATCTATGTAATGTGACAAGGCACTAAAATAGGACTTAAGTGGAGTTATTTATATGAAATACAAATTTCAGTATCAAAACCCCAATTAGAAAAAGAATGCTAATTGAAAAAAATTAATTTAAAAGAAAAAAAAGAATGACAGTCCAAAAAGTTAATAAATTGACCAAAACATATTTTTAGTTATTGTTTTTTTTTGGTGGGGGGGGCACATGGTCAATTAGCATTCTTTT
>JAJPUD010000005.1:1442513-1459892 GCA_023553655.1 Myrmecobius fasciatus
AAAAAAAAAGGATGTGTCACTGAATATTTTAAATATTTATTTCTAATTTCAACAATACTTAGCTATTAATAGTTTTCAATTCAAAAAAGTTATAGTTAATTTTCTATCACCTCACTAAAAGAATAACAATCTCTGTGCTATACATTAACACAAACATTTAAACAATTTCACATTTAAATCCATATTCTATACAGCTCAAATAATCAAATTTGAAAAGCTTGTTTTATTTTTTACTCTTAATAAAATTAGTTCAAAGGAGGAAAAATCATCACATAGCAAAATACACAAGGAAATTCAAGATACATACCAGCTTCAACTGCAAATACATTTCCCCGTTCAGTCTTAGGCAGAAGTTCTGTACGCTCCTTATTTGTGACTGGAAATCGTTGAATTAGACTCCTAACAGCATGTTTTGTATTATGAGTCAAACTGCAGGTCATCATTGCATGTGCTGTTTCTGATCCATCTTTCTTCTTCACAGTTAGGTATCTATTTGCTCCCTTTCTGAAAAATAATTAATAAACTATGAAGACAGTGATATTCATAAAAAAAAATTTTGACTAACATTAGATCTAGGAGGACAAACAAGGAACTTCATCAATAAATATGGATGATTAACAACTTCTTTGCAATTTCTAGTTTTAAAAAAATGCTGTCTGCTACAGTAGGTCAAATGAATTGCCCACAAAGTCAGTTTTGTGGCAGAAACTGAATTTCATATGTATTATTCACTAAATGCCTTCTAAACATTCAGTAAAAAGGATATCTAAATTTACCCCAAAAATATTCAACAAAAAAAGGCTTGAAACCCAATTTATAATCACTGAAAAAAAGGCTAATTTATCTATACAAACTGATTGTTTTTCACAAGGCTTATGACTGACAAAACACCACCAGCTAAAAAATGCTGAATGGCATTAGGGTATAGGGAAGAGGATCAGAAGAAACAATCGGAACTGTATCTAGAAATAATAAAAAATTTTAGGTCCCCTATCCAGACTGTCCTCTGAATGTCTCTTCAGTATGTACTCTGATACTATCATTTTCATATAATTCTACTAAAAGAACCTAATGTAATGGATGTATTTAACAGATCATAAGGTAGCAGGGCACAGTGGATAAAATACTATGCCTGGAATCAGGTAGACATCTTTTTGAGTTCGAATCTGGAATCATTTACTCATTGTATAACTCCGGATAAGTCACTTAATGCTTATTCGTCTCCGTTTTCTCATCTGTAAAATAAGCAGCAAAAGAAAATGGCACACCACTCTAGTAATTTTTTTTTTTTTTTTTTTTTGCTGAGCCAACTGGGTTTAATTGACTTGCCCAGGGACATAGCCAGGAAGTATGGAATGTCTTACGCAGCATTTGAACTCAAGTCCTCCTGACTTCAGAACTCTTATCCACTGCGCCACCTAGCTGCCACAAACTACTCTAGTAATTTTGCCAAAAAAAAAAAAAAAAAAAAATCTCAAATGGGAAGAGTTGGGACACTACTGAAAAATTACTTAACAATAACTCCCATTGTTAGAGTTGTAATTAATTGTAATGGCCAATTTTATCACCAGTGAATGCACCTTCCTATAATTTTTGGATATAGGTGCAAAATGTTGCCCATGTAATTGTGTGAAGAGTGGTTTTACTTTAAAAATGACTAATGTAAAAAAAAAAATTAGTCATCACAAAAATTCTACCATAATGATTAAAAATATATAAATTCCAATGTGAGTCCTATTATCACAGACTTACCTATGGTTTAACAAAAGAATAAGCAGCTATTTTAAGCTCCATTTTTCTCATTTGTAAGATGTTATGGTATTAAAGTTCTTTGATGTGTTATTTGTGTCAAACATGATTCATAAAGTGAGGAAACATATGTTCTATCACCCTAAAGTTAAGGGTCGGTCTCTTCAAGTTCTCTTCCAACATAATGTCTCTTCATAGCACAAAAATGACACTGAGTGGCAAGAAACTGGAAGCCAAGTGGATGCCCATCAGTTGGAGAATGGCTGAATAAGTCATGGTATATGAATGTTATGAATATTATTGTTCAGGATGGATGATTTTAGAGAGGCCTGAAATGAGCAGAACCAGATCATTGTACATGGCAACAACAAGATTATATGATGATCATTTCTGATGATGTGGCTCTTCTCAACAATGAGACGTTTCAGACCAATTCCAATGATCTTGTGATGATAAGAGCCATTTACATCCATGGAGAAGACTGTGGGAACTGAGTGTGGATCACAACATAATATTTTTCACTTCTTTTGTTGTTTACTTGAATTTTTTTCTCATTTTTTTCCTTTTTAATCTGATTTTTCTTGTGCAGCAAAATAATTGTATAAACATGTATTCCTCTATTGAGTTTACATATTTATATTTATCATGTTTAACATATTTTAGATTACTTGACATCTAGGGGAGAAGGTGGGAAGAAGGGTGGGGGAATTGGAACACAAGATTATTCAAGGGTCAGTGGTGAAAAATTATCCTTGTATATGTTTTGAAAATAAAAAAACTTCAATAAAAATAAAAATTTAAAATTTAAAAATGACACTGGATTCTTCTAGATGGCAGCAGAGCATATGATCAGATAAATGTAACTAAAATCATTCATTTATTATTCTAAAATACATTTTACTGACTTTTTTTGTTACTTACATAACCTAAATTTCTTTTTCTATTTTCCATATCATTGTATCCTATCAGTGATAGGATACATCAGTGAATATCAATAGTTAAAATCACAAATCTGAGGTACTGGTAGAGTAGTTTATCCAATATTACAAGAGAAAAAAATAGAAGGCTAGACCTACCTGTAATTTCAAGTATTTTTTGCAATTAAAATTAACACTTAAATTAATAACACAAAATTAAAATGAACACTTCTATTGCTTTTTCATTTTCTCATTTTGTAAATTAAAAAGGTGAAGCCTTGACTTTCTATGTTATAATAACTTGTGAGGAAATCACTATGCTAATAAAGACTGAGAATTTTTCTGTTTATATATTCATTGTATTTCTTTTTATTTATTTTCTTTATGATTATTCATCAAATACAATCTGGGCATTTAAACTAATTTTTTGAACTGGACAGTCACTTTAATAGGTATCTGCATCACACATCTTACTATTCTACTGCTTTTTTCCCCCTTTCTTGTTTTTTAGATACCAGATGTCTCCTATTTTATCCAGGCTGGAAGTGCAGCAGCCACTGAAAGGTCCAATCTCACTGATAATATGTATAGAAGCTTTGATCTGCCTTGTTTCCAATATGGCCAGTTCATTTCTCCTTGGGCAGCCTGGTACTCCCCCCATATAAGCCCCATCAGATCCCTGGGCTTAGCATATAGATGTCACACTTAGTGAGAACTGATCAACTTTAGTTGTACTATATTACCCATAACTCCCAAATTCAGCCTACCTATTAGAAGAGACCCCAAATGTATAACACCATGCTCTCAAATGCTATGTCTTTTGATGAAATGTCAAATGTCTTATACTATCTTATGTTTCTTTTACATGTACAATTATAGTAAGTTTAACTCTGACTGTACTCTTCATTCTAAAAAATGAGAAACTTGCCTCCTTCATGGTAAAGATAGACATAATATTGCCCAGAGATTCATTTAAAAAACATCACTGGAACCCTGAGATAAATTTATGTCAAAAATCAATGTCAAATACTAAGGTGGAGAGTTGGTATGACTAATAGACAAACTCATAAAGGTTATTTCAAAGAAGTTATCGTTCAAAAATTAGAAAAGACTGCCCAAATGAGGTTAGGGGACCAAAAAGGATGAATGGGCAAGTGGACTCTAGAAATTAAGGCAGAAGAAAATTTCAGTACTCCACTGAATGAATCAAATACAAGCAAAAGAAGAAGGTACCTAAAGAATCAATGGAGCCACATAATCAGATTGCTACAGCTATTCTTAGGTATAAAAAGAAATAGCGGGCAAAGAAAAGGGTGGCATCATCAGAAATGCTGCAGCATCAAAAAAGGAACATTGGGCTTTAAGAAATGTTACCTTTATCTACTTCCCCTCATACTAGATATTAACTTATGCCCTTCCTTGATCTGCATTATCCTCTACTTATTTTCCTAATTACTTTCCACTAAATGACAGTGCAACCCAAGGACCATGGTGGTCCTTGGTATATGGTCTTTTCTATTTGTATCCCAAGTGCTTGGTATACTCTTTTGTACAAAACAAATGCTTAGTAAATCCATTTTCATTCATTATCACCAGTATAATTATTTTGTCTTTTCCCCTCTGGTTCCTGCTAATCTCTCTTGATCTTTTATCCCCAAACAAATCCCTCTTTTTTACCTGAAACTAAATACCAATTTCCAAGTGATCAGCAGTTCATATTCCAAAGATATTTTAGTATCAATTATCATTTTATGAATTATCATTGATATAATCAATTATTTGGAACTGGGAATTTTTTTTCCCCTTTTGTAATTGTGTAGTTGTTCAGTCTTGAATGACACTTTGTGATCCCATGATCCATAGCACACAAAAACCTTCTATTCTTCACTATCTCTTGAAGTCTGCCCAAATTCATGTTCATTTCTTCTATGACACTATCCTTCCATCTCATCCTGTTATTCCCTTCTACTTTTGTCTTCATTTCCCGGCATCAGGATTTTTTCCAATGAGTCCTGTCTTCTCATTATTTGGACAAAGTATTTAGCTTTCAGCTTCAGTATTTCATCTTTCAATGAACAGTCTGAATTAATGTCTTATTGACTGATTTGATCTCCTGATATCCAAGGGCTCCCAAGTCTTCTCCAGCACCATAACTCCAGAGTGTTAATTCTGCAGTGCTTAGCTTTCCTTTCTACTCCAACTCTCATAGTCACACATTGCTATTACTTCGACTATATGGACCTCAGCTGGAAAAGTGACATTTCTGCTTTCTAGTATGCTGTTCAGATTTGCCATAGTTTTTCTTCCATGGAAAAAGCATCTTTTAATTTCGTGGTTACATTTACCATCTGTAGTGATCTTTAAGTTGAAGAACATAAAATATGACAGTTTTCATTTCTTCTCCTTCTATTTACCAGGAGTTGATGGGACCAGTGTAATATAGCTAAAATATTGTATAGTTAAAATTAGGAAATAACCACAACAGCAGAAGACAATACTGTTGTAAACGTATGGTTCTCCTTATTCTTTGAGGGCTGACCTATTAACTATCCAATATTAGTAATTGTTTCTACGGGAAAGTGTGTTCCAAATTCCAAATAAAACTTTTGGGACCCAACAAGCACATCTTCCCCTTTCTGAAGCACTGGCAGCAAGAAGGGATTCTTAATACCTCCCAGTGAAGAAATCATTAAAAGCAATAGTCCTTGCCACAATAAGTATGAGATGGGACTTCTCTAGATTCAAAGGCAACTATAATTATTTAAAGAGTATTTGTGGATCATGTGTGAAGAACTCCCTATATAGTTCTTTTTGTTGGTGTTGTTTTGGAATTTTACTTCTCCTTAATATAGAAGTTTTTTATCATGGGGTCAGTCAACTTGTTTTTTTGTGTTATTTATTTTGGTTAACTATTTGTTTGATAACTATTTCAATAAAGTCTTCTTTATAATCTTATGTATTTTATGCATTTAAAAACATTAACCAGAGTCCATGGTTTTGACCAGATTGCCAAACTGTCCCATGATGAAAAAGAAGTATTTCAAAGGTAAGTTAACAAATAAATTGATGTCTTTTTTCCAAAAACAAAATATGCTCAAAACATACTTTTTCATTAAGGCTATCTCTCAAATGGACCTCTGTATCCTTTCCCCCTCCCCAACTTGTTTTATAATGTGTATACATATATATATATATACATGTATATGTATATATATATATATATACACACACATATATACATATATACGCATATATGTATATATATATACACATATATATGTATATATATGTGTATATATACACATATATATGTATGTATACATATAATTATGTTATTAATTACTAAATATATGTATAATTTATAATTTTGAGACAGTATCTCCCTATTTTGCTCATGCTAGAAGTGCAACACCTAATCATGAACTCAATTCCAAAAGTGATGGTACAGAAACTTCAACTTGTTCTTTTTTCCCAAAGGGCCATTTTTTTCCAAGGGGCAATTTAGCTCCCTTCTTAGGCAGCCTAATGTCCCTCCACTCCAGGGGGCTCATTATTTTGATACCAGATTTAGTGCTGACACCATTAAACAGACGTTAGACCTACTATATATAGATCAGAATTGCTAAACTCAATCTACCAGCCTCAGCCTTTTCAGAAGCAGGGACTACAAATGTATGCCATCAATGTTTATTCTTACAATTATTTCTAAAAACTAAAATCTGGTCAGGAACAGATAAAAATTAAGAAGAGGGCATAAACTATAATCCCTTATTGAAAAAACACATCAATAATAAAACAATATCTATAAACAAACAAAATGTCTATAAGCATACTTTTTGGTATAAGTGGAACAAGCAGCAGATTCTATTTTTGCTGTCTACTAGTGTGATATTGGATAAATCTTTTGACTTCTCAGGCTTTAGTTCTCCCATCTGCAAAATAAGGGGATTAAACTAGCTAATTTCTAAAAATCACTTTCTATTCTGATATCAAGACCATCTTTTTCTTTCCTCAGTAAGATAGATTTAGCCACTTTTTTACTTTCTTTCCCTTGAGGGAAGAAGAAAAATATGGGAAAGAATATACAGAAAAATCAGACATGGTAAATGAAGTGTTTCTCATTTCTTTCTCTTCTCCCCTTCCATAGATATTGATAATTATTAAAAGTAGGCAGCAATTTCTTTTGATAAGAAAAGACACATCAACTTACCCTTTGCTTTTAGAGACCAAACCAAGAGATTGACTTAATCGATGAATAAAAGCTCTTTCAGTACTGGTTAAAGAAGAAGGAAATTCCATTTCTAGAGAAAGAAAAATAATGGTCATATAAGAAGAAAAACCTTCTCTTCTTTTCTTTAGCCTTGGCTAAAACAAAACACTTGAAATCTCATTTATCTTTACTATGTTTACATGATGGTAAATACATGAAATTAATTCACTTCAACAAATATTCCCTATTATTTCAAGCTTTATATTATTATTTGAAGCACAGTAGCCAAATGTTAAGCCTTACAAGAAAAAAGCAATTGTACACACATACATATATATCACCATGCTTCATTTTTTCAAAAAGCTTCATTTGAGCTACTTTTCACTCTAAACATGCATTTCTCTTTTTAAAATACTTTTAATTACTATCTCTGTTCTTTTAAATACAGTGTTCACGCACTTACCATGTCCATCCTCTCTAGCTCCAACTTTTCAGTTTTTGCATATGTTTCAAAGTCTAAGACTATCATTTCTTTCAAGCATTCAGCTTCAGCTGGAAGTAATCACTTTCTCTTCTGAATTAAACACTTTATACTTTCACTTTCTATATGGCATTATAGTTATTTGCACTTTCACTTTCTAGTTCTAATTTTATTTATGACTATAAATTTTGTCTAGGAAAATTTTTTCTTGATTTATATAATATGACTTCACATTTTTAAAAATACAGAAATGTCAACTCAAACATTTAGATACTTTGATAATTCAAAACATTCACTGAATGGCTACTATATACTAGGCAAAGCCATGTTAGAGGTAGTTCAAGAAAAAAAAACTGTTGTATTAGATATAGTTTTGTTTAGGATTGTTGCAGTTTGCATTTATTGAGTGCTTACTATGTTTCGGCACTGGGGAATATGCTGGGGATATACATGCAAAAGAAGATAGTCCTCATCTTCAAGGAGCTGATATTCTAATAAAGGAAAACAACACATTAAAGAGGAGGTAAAAAGAAGTGAGGAAAAGGAAATATGTGAGATGGGGAAGCATGGATATATAATTAGGAGAATCAGGGGTGGCTGGTCTGGGTTTTTTCCCAAAATTAAGGCTTTATGAAGAACTCATTAAGGTGAGCAAAGTGAGGAGGCAACTAAGACATGGTTGAGTTGGTATAAAGTTCCAAGTCTTATTTCTGCTACATACTGGTTCTGTGACTTCAGGCATGTCACCTCAGTGCATTAGGTACTCTCTAAAACTGTAAATTGCAAGTTTTCATTGAAGTAGAAGATACCAAGAGCTTCCTACAAATCACAGATCTGTTTAAAAAAAAAACACAAAAGACCCCCCCCAAACTCAAACTTCTATACATGTCACTGTTACCATTTTAGACTGGAATCTTGTAAAGGATTTTTTTTTTTTTTTTTGGTCTGCATGAAAGTCTGGTGAAGTCTAAGCACCCTTTCTCAGAAGTGTTTTGAAATGCATAAAATCAAATGCATTAAAATTATGAAAGAAAAAAAATTAAAGTACAATTATAAAATGGACCTAGGTTAAGAACCCCTCTCCAAGTTGGGAAGGACAAATCTGATTCACTTTGTGCAATGCCAAACTTAACCTTAGAACCACCAACTTAAGATGTGTGCTTTTAACTTTGGAAAGCATTTTACATACATTGTCTCATTTGAGACTCCTAACTTTACATAGTAGGTTTTTCTAGCTACTATTATCCATATTTTACAGATAAAGAAATTAAAACTCAAGTGATGTACCCAGGTTTCTACAGTAAATAAGCATAAGATGTCAGATTTGAGCCTAGCTAGATCTTCCTAACTCCCAGCTCAGTGCCTTGCACCTGGGTTCACAATGTCATGAGTCCATGACAGTGAAGTTTACAATTTGAACTCTATCTACAGGCTAAAGGTAATGATTATTCAAAAAGATAAAATCCTATCTCACTTCACCAAATTAGAGGCAAATAATAATAAAAATAATAAAAAGTAAACTTTTGGGGGGAAACTGTGTAGAATTACTAGTTTGTGACAAATGTACTAAATTTTGTTCAATTCTCTGTTGAAGCTGTTTCATGTGCTACCTCATTAATGTCTTCACTAGTGAAGTGGGACTTGAAGCTATGTGAAAATTTTTTTTCCTTTTTTTTTTTAATGAACAAGTGTTTATTTTCTCTCCCATCTAACTCTCTTCCCTCTCTCATACAACGAAAGAAAAAAGAAAAGAAAATCCAAATGATTATAAAAATATGAATATGTAGTCATTATGCAAATTCTATTTATTGGACACATCAAAAAAAAAATCATTTTGCATCCTGCATCAGTCCTTCTCTTTGTCTGGAGGTGCACAATTTGCATCCTCATAAGTCCTCTGGAATCATACTTGATTACATTATATTGAGCAGTGTTCTTAGATGTCTCAATGTTGTTTTTCTTTACAATGCTGTCATTACTGCATAATTTCTTCTTTCAGCTCATTTTACTCATCATCAATCTTCTCAGGTTTCTCTGAAACTGTTGGGCTAACTTTTGCATCCAAATACCTAGTATCTTTTTTTTTTTTTCTCTCCACACCAGGCCCTGATATTTCAAACAGAACCCTCAATGAGGAAAGACCTGTGAAGAATCCCCCAATCAAATATATCAGCGTGTGTTCTGCAATTTATAGTATTGGAGACTCTGAGCAGAAGGGCATAGAGGTTAGGTGACTTAGGATCCCACGGTGAATCAGGTTTTCTCGCCTTCACATGTCAGCTCTCTATCCAATATACAAAAATGCTGCACAGCACTAAGAGCAAAAATTCCTCCCCTCAGAGCGCCCTTCCTGAGCCCTAACTGACAGCTGCCTCACTCCCCGCGCCAGGGATGGGAGGATACTGCTGCCTGGAGAGAGGGGAAACGAAACCAGAGCCCGGAAGGAGCCGGGGGAGGACGGCCCGACCACTCACTCACCCCTCTGATCTCCATAACGAAACCGCTCCAAGGCGATGTTGACCGCTATCTTCACCTCCTCGTCAATGCGAATGTCGTTCAGCCCCTTGGCTCGGCCGCCACTTCCACTGGAGCCGCACTGAGAGGAAACTCCACCACTGCCGCTGCCGCCGCCGCCGCCGCCGCCGCCGCCGCCGCCGCCTCCAGGAGCCGGGGGCCGAGGAGAGACGCTGCTCGGCCTGGACATGGTACCTGCGTCGACCGCACTGAGGAGACCCTGACTGACTGATGGGGCGCGAGGCTGGGGAAGACGGGACCCAGACCAAGTTTCGGAGACCACTGACAGGATGCCGAGAAGGGAAGTATAAAGGAAAAGTGAGAAGCCTATAACCTGGGAACTAGATAGAAGGGCCCCACACGCTGGAGAGTCCAGAGGCGGATACCCAGCCACAGTTAGCCGGAACACTGCCACACTCCCACTTCAGCTCGGCTAAGACTACGGCGACGCCGGTGACGTGACGTGCTCTGACCTCAGCACGTCGCCGCGGGGTGGGGGATGAGGGAGCTCTCCAAAGATGCTTAGATGGTTGGAATAGGTCCTACCATTTAGAGATAGGCAAAATGATCCAACTTAATTAAAATTGAGGCTTAAGGAAACAAGCCCAAAGGGCCCAGGATTATCAGTCAGACCGTTTCCTATTTTCCTGCACTTGATTCCATTTGTGTCTGCATCTGCAGCTGCATCTCCCGTGTCTTTTGTCTCCTAATCCCCCAAGTAGAAACTGAGTTTCCTCTAGGGGGTCTCATGATTTGATATTTCTATGAGAATTGTAATGGATTCTCTTGCATAACGTCTTTCGCTTTATTGTGACCATGTCATTCCCCTATTCAATAAATTCCACTGGTTCTCTAATGCTTTTAAAGTCAAAACTCCTATGTTTGACTTTTTAAAATAACATAACTTTATTATATAATAAAATACTAATTGTCAAAACTATCTGGTACTAGTTAAGAAATAGTGGTGGATCAATAGAGTATAATAGGCACACATTATATTATAGTAAATGACTATATATGCATATAGTCATTTATATTTATATTTATATATTTATAAACCCAAAGATCCAAGTTTTTAGAACAAAAACTTATTTGACAAAAGCTTCTGGAAAAACTGGAAAACAATATGGCAGAAACTAGATTTAAACCAACATCTATATACCATATACCAAGATAAATTCAAAACGGATACATGATCTACTCATATAGGATGATACCATAAGGAAATTTGGACAGTGGAAAAGTCTATTTGTCAGATCTATGGATAAGGGAAGAATTTATGACCAAAGAAAATATAGAAATGATCATAAATAAATAATTTTGATTATATTAAATTGAAAAGTTATTCCACAAACAAAACCAATACAACCAAGATTAGAAGGAAAGCAGAAAGCTGGGAAATAGTTTTTACAGTCAGTGTTTTTGATAAAGACTCCATTTCTTAAATAGTGAACTGAGTCAAATGTATAAAAATACAAATTATTCCCCAGTTGATAAATGATTAAAGGACATGAACAGGGAGTTTTCATTTAAAAAAATTAAAGATATATATGCTCATATGAAAAAAATGCTCTAAATCACTTGATTAGAGAAATGAGAATTAAAATAATTCTGAGGTAACACCTCACACATATCAGATTGGTTAATATGACAGAAAAGGACAATTATAATGTTGAAGAAGGTGTAGGAAAATTGCTACGCTGTTGGAGCATTGTTGGTGGAGTTTTGAACTGATCCAACCATTCCAGATAGCAACTTGTCACTAGGCCCAAGGGGCTATAAAACTGTATATACTTTTTGGCTCAGTAATACCACTACTGGGTCTTTTCCCCAAAGAAATTTTTTTTAAAAGAAAATAACCTATCTGTACAAAAATACTTAGAGCAACTCTTTTTGTGTTGGAAAAGAATTGGAAATTGAAGGGATGCTTATTTATCAGTTGTGAAATGGCTAAACAACTTAGGAATGTAATAGAATACTATTATTTATAAGAAATTATGAGCAGGTAGGAGTTTGAGAAAAAATTAGACAGACTTAACTGATGCTGAGTAAAGTGTGCAGAAACAGAAAAATACTGTACATAGTAACAGCAACACTGTGAAATGATCAACTATAGTAGACTTAGCTCTTCTCAGAAATACAATGATTCAAGACATGTCAAAAGACTCAGGTTGAAAAATGCTATCCACATTCAGAGAAAGAACTATGGAGTCTGAAGGCAAATTGAAATATACTATTTTCAATTTTTTGTTGTTATTGTTTTTTTCTCATGTTTTTTCCCTTTTGTTCTCATTCTTCTTTCACAAGATGACTAATGTGGAAATATATTTAATATGATTGTATATGTATAACTTATATCAGATTGCTTGCTGTCTTGGGGAGGGGGGAGGGAAAGGAAAGAGGGAGAAAGAAAAATTTGGAACTTAAAATCTTACAAAATGAAAATTATTTTTACATGTAATTGAGGGAAAAATAAAAGAAGAAAAAAAGTTAAGCAGAATGATTTCAGAAAAACTTGGAAAGACTTAAATAAACTGAAGTGAAGTAAAGTGAACAGAACCAGGAGAAAGTTCTATACACTAACAACAATATTTGACAGGGAAGAACTGTGAATGACTTATTCTCAGATATACAATGATACAAGACTTTTCAAAAGAACTCATGATGAAGCATGATATCTGCCTATCAGAAAGAACTGAGATTGTGTGAATGCAAACTGAAAAATGCTTTTTTTTACTTTGTTTCCATTAATTATGCCAGGCAATTCCCTGCCATGTCTATCAATTTGTGCCTACTCTTGCTTTAAAGTTGCTTAGAATTATAAGCTTATCTTCTTTTTGGAACATTGATGATGAGGATCTTCAGGTCTTCATGAAATCTTTCTTTGACCTTATCAGGGTTGAAAATGGTGAGAATATAGACTACTGATAATGACACTTTCCTGCAAGTGGCAATTGCATTATCACGGACCAGTTGTTCACCGCTTTTGGCAAGTATAGAAGTTTGTTGAATAGATCAGTTTCTATTGCAAAACCTGCACAGCTTTATGCATTCCCCTTTACTGTGATCATTCCAGAGAAACATGTATCCAGCTTTGACTTTGGTAAATCAGCTTTCATTTACCAACCTCATTTCACTCCAGGCTGCTATTTGGACACAATACCTGTCAAGTTCTCTTGTAATAAGAGCTGTTCACCTTTTAGGTCCACTGAAATTTGTGTTGTTCATAAGTGTACATACATTCTACATATCAATGGTGAATATAATCTCTTTGTGGAAGTTTTTGTACATTTTTTGTTTGTGTTTCAACCACAGAGTGGGATCCCTACCGGCCATGGTAATCAGGCCAGGGTTGGGTAAGCGGGCAATTTTTAGGGCACCTTTTCTAGCTCCTTCATACCAGAAGATGAAGAGTGTAGTCCTTAAAAGGCTGTTTGGGGAGGGGGTGAGAAGAAGATTCCAGGAATGTGGCAAAGTAGGTCAATACATTTCAAGCCCTCCAGATTTTCTCTACAAACAGAACAAATTTGCTCCTCGGGATGAACATACACAGGTAACAAATCAAGAAGACTTGGGGCAGAGCAGGGGTCCTCCTGGTACAACTCTAGAAGATCCAAAGAAAGCCCCCTAGGCTAGGAACTAAACAGTGTTAGTTCCTCCAGGCTAATTCAGCAGATACAGCAAATACAAGCACCTGGGGTTAGCTGGGTTTTGCCCCCTCATCAGGAACCACAGAAACTTTCACCTCCTGGATTGGGAGAGGAGTTGGAGGATCTGAGTCCATGAAGACTTCGTGAATCTCAGTTGATTGGGAACATTAGGCCCAGCTGGGCTGCAGAGATCCCGCCCTGGGAGAGAAGGAGCCAACACAACCTGTGAGTGCAGAGGCAGTGGGGTTAGCACTTACAGGAGACTGGAGTTTTTGTTTTGGTGTTCCAGATCAGAGAGGAGAGCTAAAATAAAGGCAGAGGCACCATCCCTCCACCCCATGGATCAGAGATGCTTACACCTCTAATTAAAAAAAGAAAATGGACCAGCAAAGAAAGAACCCTACCATAGAAACTTTCTGTCTGAATAGGGAAGATCAAGATTCATCCTCAGAGACAACAGTGAAGTAAAATAAACTTCTTCTACCCCAAAAAGTAATTTGAAATGGCTCCCCACCCAGAGAGAATTTATAGAAGAATTCAAAAAAGAATTTGAAAATCAAATGAGAGATATTAAGGAAAAACTCACTCATTCACCAACTAAATAAATAAAAAACATTCAAGAAAAACAAGATTATGAAAAAAAAAAGTTAACCAACGAGAAAAAGAGATACCGTAACTTAAAGATGAAAATATCTCTTTGAAAATTAGAATTGGGCAAGGAGAAGTCAGTGAAGTTAGAAGAAACTAAGAAATAGCAAAACAATATAAAGAATAAAAAAATAGAACAGAATCTTTTAAGAAAACAGATCTCAAGAACAGATCAAAAAGTGAAAATTTAAGAATAATGGAACTACTTGAAACTATGACCAAAAAAATCTACTAATATTGTTTTAGATGAATGTTTACATATGGATAAATGCATATGTATATATGAGTCTGATTATATGGAGACATGCATGTTGCTCTATGTATGAGTATATATAGATATGTGTATATATGAGTGGGTCTCTAGGTGGGTGTGAATATATATGTATATATATATATATATGTGTGTGTGTGTATGTGCATATATGTGTATGTGTAGACAGGAGTATGTGTATATGTGTATTCATATATCTCTATATATCAATATGCATATATAGATATATCTGTGCTTAACTACAGTCTGCTTGGGGGAAGTGGGAGTGCTCAGCAGAGAACAAAATAACAACCTACAAGGAAACAAAGATGGACACTCGTAATATAATTTCTTCTACTTTTATATATCCTTTCTTGAACTGGTAATTTATTGTTACATATTTTGAATAGTCCCTGATGTTCTGCTAGGCACGTGACAATGTTCTGTTCTGTTTTGTTTTCCTTTTTTCCTATTCTGTTTTTTTTATTTTTTAATGAAATGAGAAAAAATGGTCACTTAGACACCTAGAAGGTTTATGAATTCCATTGCTTCCAGTGAGGAGATAATACTATACCTGAGCTGCCTGTGTGTAGGATTGTGACTAGAGCTCCCAGTGTATCTGCATCTGCTGTTTTTGTCACTTGTTTGTCATCACAAGACTTTGAGATAGGTAAAAAATGGTAAAATGGTATGGGTGATATCTTTTGATTCATACATAAATTGGAAACAAATTAAGGCAGAGTCACACAAAGTCATCAATCTCATTCTGTCTTCCAGAGTTGTCACAGTTCCATGGCAGGACAGAGTCAAGATAACTGGTGATGGCTCAAGATGCAATGAATGCCATTGGTCTCTTTGATGTCTTAGCAATTTCTAAACATTCACAGCACCTGTTTTTGCCACCTTCATAGCTATTGGAACAAATTTTTCTCATCTGTTTGTTCCACCAGAGGAGGATTTCATACACGTTGGTTGGATACCCTGTCCCCCAACTCACCAAAGGGTTTGAGACCCTGTGGTTAACCTCAACCTGCTTTACTGGGATATAGCTTCTTGGAGCCGTTGTAATAGATGGAATAGGTGTACACTAAAGTTGAAAAATAGCCCTGAAAATAACTTGTCAGCCCTTATACTAGAGGTACTAGTGTTTCCTGAATACATCCTACATGCCAGGAACCCCAAGGAACGTTGTAATGCAGATACATGAACCAAGAGAAGTCTAGAAAAAGTAAATTTATGTTATACTAATCTTATAGCAGGATAGAAAGAAGCAAGTCTCCCTTTAGAAACGTAATTATCTTCAAAATGTATTGAAGAAGTAAAACAAGAAAAATAAAGGCCTTGGGAGTGGATTAGTTATAGTTTTGAACAGGGGAATGAGAGGGAAAACAAAAGGAATACATTCTTGTGGAAAAGAAGAAGTGAAACTTATTGTGGCCTTCCATTTATCTAAACAAGTCCAAATACTCTAAATAACTGTAGTTCACTGTAGCAAATAGCAACAAATTTGACTCCATCCACCCAGTCCTAGTGCCATGTATGTAGGAGGTGAAGATACAATAAAGCAGAAATGTGTTTTACTTGGAGGAAGAACAGTACTCAGACAGAACCTAAAGAACAGAGGAAATTGGGGCAGGTACCAATTTGTGTGAGATGCTACACCAAACCTTCAGGGAAAAGGACAGGAACCATTTCTATCCTTCTCCAGATTCCTTGAGACCCAGGCCAATGAAAAGTGATTCCTCCAATTTGGGAGGATCCAATCCTGGAGATTTCATCAGTAAAAGTAAAATATCAGAAAATGAGCATCAGAGGAATATAAGGGGGAAAGATCAAAATTAACAAAAATTTCTAGATTCATTACACAATAATATTGCAATGCCTATTAATTCATGTGTTTTACTATAATTTGGTTGGTATTACTGCCTTTAATAGAGAAGCTCTATTACCATAGAATTAAATGAATCTTTTCTATTTATAATCTGCATCCTATACAAGACTCATGAAAATTCAGGAATAAAATACAATACTATCTTTAAACAAAGTGATAAAGAGCTAGAAATTGAATGCAAAAAAAAAAGGTTAGCAGGTCAACTTGCTTTTAATCATCATGTTTCTATGCTTCTTGAGATGCTACTAAATCAAATTGAGTGCCTTATATAATTGCCATGGAAACAACCAGTTTTATTCTTCTGAGTGTATTATTCCCAATTAAAAAGATTGATACAAAGGAGTGACATACAATTCCAGGGAAGCAAGATTTGCAAATCTCATCCAGTTTTTGGAGAGGTTCCTCCATATTGCTATTGAAGTCCTACATATTATCTCAAGTTGATATTTATGTATGGAATAAAAGCAAACACTATGGAAACAAATATCTAGGAATTAGTGTGCTTAACTAGGAAATCAATCCATTTCTTGAATTAAGTAGGTTTCATATATTCCTCATAGGTTTGTTTTTTTGTTTTGTTTTTTGTTTTTATTAATTTGGTTCTTATTTCAATTAAATGAAGCCAGATCCTTCATTCAGTACATTTGAATGAAATCTCGATTTTTCTTGAGAAAACTTCTTGGAAGAAAGTAAGTAGTATTTCAGCCAAAAAATCAAAACAAAACAAAAAACACAGTCCCCACCCTTAAAACTTGGTGGAATTTCTCCAAAGTTTTATGTAGAGGTACAAACAGGGCAACATCAAATAGTCAATCCAGTCTTTTACTTCATGTCATATTGTTGCCTACATGAAGAAATAAGGAATGTCTGAAGGAACTGTGTAATATACTCTATCAGAATCTGGGAATTTGATCAATGATTTTGGAATCTGATTGACAAGGAGACTTTCCCCAAATACCACAAGGTTTAGAGCAAATTCACTACAGTTCCACTCAACTTGAGTAAACTTCATAGGGGCTAAAAGAGAGAGAGAGAGAGAGAGAGAGAGAGAGAGAGAGAGAGAGAGAGA
>JAJPUD010000005.1:1459902-1490622 GCA_023553655.1 Myrmecobius fasciatus
AGAGAGAGAGAGAGAGAGAGAGAGAGAGAGAGAGAGAGAGAGAGAGAGAGAGAGAGAGAGACTATTCAGTGAGATTGAAGCCTCTATCAAGATTTATAACATGTCAGCAAATCAATCTCTATGTTTTATATAATTACTAAAATATTGGTCTGTGTCCAGAACAAAGTAGTTGCATGGAAAGCACAAGTTCCTCCTCTCTTCCCCTTTAAGATTTATATTGTTCCCATTAAATGTTACAGATTACTTCAAGATAAAGGAAAGGAATACTGTCATTCTCATTAGGACTTTAGAAGATATTCTGTAAATTGTCAGTGGAGATCTCTTAAGTTATTATACATTTATACCTATAAAGTGAATAAAAGCAAAATATTTGGAAGCAGACCAAATGAGCTAAAAGAATTAATGTACCTATTCAGGAAACCAATCCAATACTTAAATAAAATGTATCATAATGTTCCACATGAATTTTCCTAGTTTGGTAGTTATAGTCAAATAAAATAAGGTTTCTCTTTCAATTCATTTGAATGAAATGCTGCCTTCTGTTAATTTTTTTCCATAAAAAAAGGATAATTTCAGGGGATAAAAATGCCATTCTAACTCAAAGGACTTTGATATAGTCATGTAAATCAAGGAGATACTGGGTGACAAATAGCTTCACAACTTTTGTGTGAACATAGTTTTCATCTGATGAGATAGATAATATTCAGGTAAAGGAAAGATACAGTCAAAGTGAAAAAGCAAAACATTAACTCCCTTATAATTTGTTCAAGAACTTCACCGGAATATCTTTTATAGTCTTCCACTTCATGTCACATTATAACCTATGGGAGGAATCCTAGAAACACTGAAGAAAAAATACAAAGAATGAAGCCAATGCTATAGGATAAAAATTGACAGAGGCTTTTGATATATTTTTCATGGTTTAGAGGAATATCATTGTGATTCCTCTCAATTAAAGAACTGTTATCTTGCCTTTAAAAAAAATATCTTTGGTGCACCTGGTATTTATATAAGGATTTGTAGAAGCTCAACAAAACAAAGTGCTTTTTCTAAGAAACAAGTTATTGAACCAGATATTCATTTCCATTAAGTCAATTAACTCAAATAGAACATAATTGTTTTGTTTTTTTCATGCTAGTATTGTTCTTAATCAATTTGATGTTACTTCAATATAGATGAATGACATACTGTTCTGGGGAAGCAAGATATAAAATAATCATTTAGCTTCTGGCCTTTAAATTGTCAGATTTATCACATTGATAAATGTGGAAAAAATAAAGACAAATAAGAAAAACATATATTACATAGGAATTATGGTCCCTAATGAGGAATCTAAATCAATATTTAAACTACTTATGTTACAATGCTCCTAGTAGAGACTTCCAGTTTGGTGGTTATTGAAATAAAATGTATCTGTCTTTCTTTCTTAATCTATACTAAGGAAATCTGGCTTTCTGCTGAAAAAAAATTTCCAATAAGAGGAAAATTGTTATTTTTGAAAAGAAAATGTAGTAAGTAAAAATAAAAACAAAAACAAAAACTTAATATAGTGATAGAAAATGGGAAGATTGTTTATATTTCTCCCAGCAACCTTAATTCTAACTTTTGGTTTAATCCAGCTTGGAATTTCATGCAATGTATTTAGTGCATCAATTAAATAAATAAGGTGACAATATATAGCCTGGATTTATCCTTCTCTAATCTTAAACCAATCAGTTCTAACTGTTCTTTCTTGGCTCAGGAGACAAGCAAGATTATCTGATACTCCCATTTTTTTGAGGACTTGTCATATTTTGTTGTGATCCACTTGAAAATATTCCCTCACAACTACATGTTACATCTTGTATAGGTATAGGTATTTTCCCAATTGATGAGCATCACCTTGATTTCAATTCTTCGCCATAACAGAAAGAGCTGCTATAAATATTTTTATATGTTTAGCCCCCCCCCCCTTTTTTTTGATCTCTTTGGAAAAAAATCTTGTAGTGGTAGACATAGTTCCAAAATATTCTCCAGAATGCTTAGACCAATTCACTACCACACCAACATTTCATTAATTTACCCATGTTTCCTATATCCTCACAAGGATTTGCATTTCTAATAGCTTCAAGGTGGCACTTTAGAGTTGTTTTAATTTGTATTTCTTTAATCCATAGTGATTTGGAACATTTTTTTGGAAAGATTATAGATAATTTTGATTTCTGGAAACAGCTTGTTTATATTCTTTGAACATTTATCATTTGGGGAATGGCTCTCATTTTTATAAATCTGATTCAATTCTATACTCATTATATATTTGAGAAATGAGGCCTTTATCAGAGAAACTTGCTGTAAGTTTTTAAAATATTCATTGTCTATGGTATATTTTAGCAAAATGTAGTTTCCCTGATTATCTTTTTAAATTAGGCTTACTTTTGCTTTGCTTTGTCTGAGATCAGGTTTACTACCCTGCCTTTTTTTTACTTCAGTGGAAACATAACAGATTCTGTTTTAGCTCTTTATTTTAACTCTGTATATGTGTGTGTTTTTTTTTTCAACTGTGTCTCTTGTAAACAATATATTGTTGGATTCTAGTTTCTAATCCATTCCGCTATCTGCTCTCATTCCATTTACATTCACAGTTGTGATCCCATTTTCTTTTTATTTCTTCTCTTTTATTCTTTATTTGTCTCTCTTCAAAGGTCTCTTGATTTTAAGTACTTCTTCCCTTAATCCATCCTTCCCCTTCTATTTCAGATTGGGTCAGATAGATTTCCATATACAACTGATATATATTCTTCCCTCTTTGAACAAATTCCAATGAGAGTGGGATTCCAACATTGCCCATCAACCCCTCCCATTTTTCCCTAAAAGATAAAATCTCTTATTTACGCAAATTTTCCCCATTCTACCTCTCCCTTCTCCCAATTCATCCCTCTTTCTCACCCCTTCATTTTTTTTCAGGGTTCATTCTAATAAAACAGACTCACACCCATGCCTTCTTTTTCTGTAAATTCCTTTTAATTGTTTTAATAATAACATTCTTAGGAGTTATAGGAATCATCTTTACATATAGTAATATAAACAGTTTAATTTATTGAGTCCTTTTAATTACTCTTTCATGTTAATCTTTTCATACTTCTCTTGAGTCTTCTGTTTCAATCTCATGTTTTATATTCACTTCTGGTTTTTTCATCAGTAATTTCATTAAATGTCTGTTTTTTCCTCCTGAAGAATTATATTTAGTTTTGCTGACTAGGTTATTCTTGGGGGTAATCTTAACTTCTTTGCCCTCTTGAATATTATATTCCAAGTCCTCTATTTCTTTGGAACATGGAAACTGCTAAATCTTGTGAGATCCTGACTGTGGCTCCATACATTTGAATTATTTGTTTCTGGATACTTCAAGTGTTTTCTCCTTGGCCTGGGGGCTCTGGAATTTGGCTGTAATATTCCTGGGAGTTTTCAATTTGAGATCTTTTGCAGGAGATTATTGGTGTATTTTTTAAATTACCATTTTGTTCTCTGGTTCTAAGATAACAGGACAGGTCTCCTTAATAACATCTTTATATATATATATATATATATATATAATATATATATATATATATGTATATATATATATAATTTTTTTTTTTAATCATGGCTTTCAGGTAGTCTAAGGGCTGCTAGGTGACACGGTGGATAGAATGCCAGATTTGGAGTCAATAAGATCTGGGCAAGTCACTTTAACCTGTTTGCTTTGATTTTTGCAAAATGATCTGGGGAAGGAAATAGCAAAATCACTACAGTATCTCTGTAAAGAAAAACCCCCAAAAGGTTCATGAAGCAACTTAGGTGTAACAGACAACATGATTGGCTGGAAATAGAGAATGCAGGCTAGTTCTAAACTCTCCTTCATTCTAGGAAATTCTCATTGATTTGATCCAATTGTAAGAATAATTAATGATAACAACTTCCTTCTAATCATACAGGAACAGTTAATATATAGAGAATGGGTTTTCTTTAACTTTTAATTAAAGTGATTTATAGGGAAACTGAACTGAACTTAGTGAAGAAAACTAAATGTACTGATGAACTTGAACTTAGGCAGCTATACAAAATATTGGTAGTGATACAGAATAGAATCAATTACAAAATAGAATTGTTTTTCTGAAGGCTTTGTATGTATGTTTTCGTATAGATGTCTTTTTTTTTTTTTTTTTTGCTTTTTGCTGAGGCAATTGAGGTGACTTGCCCAGGGTCACACAGCTAGGCAATGTTAAGTGTCTGAGTCCAAATTTGAACTCAGGTCCTCCTGAATTCAGGACTGGTGCTCTATCCACTGTGCCACCTAGCTGCCCCCATGTAGATGTCTTCTGAGTTTGTGTGTTAGTCTTACCTGACACCAAAGTAATTTTTTTATGGTCAAGTTTTTTTTTGTTTGTTTTTTTTAATGCTTATTCATTTTCCAGCCTGTTTCTTGACTTTGAATTTTATGTTAACATTGAACTCTGCTCACCTTGGGGTGAAGAGGTACTGTCCCAAGCTTGAGACATTTTTGTAGTACTATTTTTAGCTGCTAGTTTTTGAGGGCTAAAAATTTTCAATGCTTGCAAGGTGGTTCAATCCAGGGAGAGTTGTGATCATTGCTTTGCTGGTTTGCCCTTTGGTATTTAGCCAGTAAGGGCCCCTGCTGTCCTGCTGCTACAAATGCTAGCTTTCCTGTAGCTGCAATAATAAGTTCCTTTCTGCCCTGAAATTGTGACCCAGAACTGCCCATGGGGAGAAGAGTTGCCAATCAGTGCTAATTGTATCCAGTGCCAGCAAAGGGTCCCTGTAATCTCTTTCTAACTAGTTGTATGACTGTCTCTGGACTAGGATCTCTCAAAGCTGCTACCTCTATTGCTGCTGCATGTGTGTACTTAGACAAACTCCCCCATCACCTTCTGGGGTCTCAGACCTTTCCTCCCAAACACCTAAGTTTTCTTACACTGAACAAATGTCTCACCCTAATCTTTTGTGGGCTCTACCCCTCCAAAATTTTATTTGAGGCATTATTTAAAAGTTGTTTGGAGGGGAATGTTGAGAGAGGTCAACCAGGTTGCTACTTTTAATCTTTCATCTTGGCTCTGCCCCTTGAAATCAGCCTTCTCTCTCAATTCATACTAATGAAATTTTGCTTTTTTTCAGAGAATTTTCCAGAGAGAGAATAAAAATTATTTTAATACTTAAAATCTAGGGGTTTCTCAAAGGACTTTAATATAGTGGTGGTTGATGTACTGAAATCAAGTAAATGGCCTGGAACATACCAGATTTATCTGCTTTCAGTGCAGATGGTTTCCCATTAGTGCCCCATTCACCATGTCCATGTGAAGCAAAGACAAAATCCTAAAGGAAAACAAGACACTTAGTAACTATTATTTATTTCAAAATCTTCCATAATCAATGGCCATTAGTTGGAGAATAATACTGTTCTGTAAGAAACGACCAGCAGGATGATTTCAGAGAGGCCTAGAGAGACTTGCATGAATTGATGCTGAGTGAAATGAGCAGAACCAGAAGATCATTGTACATGGCAACAACAATACTATATGATGATCGATTCTGATGGACGTGGTCTCTTCAACAATGAGATGATTCAGACCATTTCCAATTGTTCAGTGAAGAAAGCCATATACACTCAGGGAGAGGCCTGTGGGAACTGAGTGTGGATCACAATATAGTATTTTCACTTTTTTGTTATTTGCTTGCATTTTGTTTTCTTTCTCATTTTTTCCCTTTTTGATCTGATTTTTCTTATGCAGCATAATTGTGGAAATATGTAGAGAAGAAAGAATTGCACATGTTTAAAATTATTGGATTACTTGCCATCTAGGGGAGGGGGTGGGAGGAAAGGAGGGAGGAAAAAATTATAACACAAGGTTTTGCAAGGGTGAATGTTGAAAACTATCTATGCATGTGTTTTGAAAGTAAAAATCTTTATGAAAACAACAACAACAACAAAATCTTCCATAATCAGACTGTGGAGTCTTCCATTGCATGCTTCCTTTATGCTGAATCATAGAAAGTCTTTAAGATCACTATGTAATCCATGGGAATGAAATAATGTGATAAATGAAAAAGAGGTCTCATGGTTGAGTATAATTTTTATGTAATTCTATGGGACTAAATTAAAATAAACAATGTTATTGGGTTTTTTCCCATAGAAAACAAGGACATTTTACATTGGATGTTTACACACTGCTTTTTTTAAGCATTCCTAGAACTTCAGCAAGATAAAGTGTTTTCTTTAAGAAACAAATTGTTGAACTGGATCCATTTCCCAAATGAAAATCAAGAAAATGGCTTGGAAAACAATAATTTTTTTTCTTTTGACTTTGTACCATTCTCAATTAAAGAGATGTTACTTCCACACAAAGGATTGGCATACTGCTTCAGTGCATGAAAATATATTAACATCCATTCAGTTTCTGGAGTACCTTTTTCATCTTGCTTGTATTGTAATATTGATATCTCTAGTAGAAATAAAGGCAAACCATTTGGAATGAGAAAGATATTCTATAGAAGGCATTTTGCCTAAAAAGGATATTTGAATTAAATATGTTATTGGACTCAGATTTGGGTTTTCCGGTTTTGTGGTTATTCCAGACAAATAAATCTTTCTCTTTTCTTTCTTTCTTAATCCATGATAACAAAATATTATTTTTTGAAGAGAATTTGCCTGCAAGATTATAACCCTTACTTTAGTAAATGCAATGGTATGTCAAAGGAACATATAGTGGGGAACGTGGGCAAGATAGCTGGAGTGAAATAGATGGTTTGGGACACACCAGATTCATTCCCTTTTTATAAAGGAATGGCTTTCAAATGGTGGAGTATATTATATAAATATAAAGCTAAGACATAATTCTAAAGAAAAACAAGAAACTAAACTCCCATTAATATTATGAAGATCCTTCAACAATCAAGCTATTTAGAGCATTCTATTTCATGCACATTGCTGCATTTAGGAATAATTAACTAAAACCCTTGAGAAGAGTATATGGAAATGAAAGAATGAGGTAAATGACATGAAATATTATTCCTTCATGGTTGAAAATAATTTCCATGTAGTTTTATTCAGTATAGAAGATTATTGCATAGAAACAAAGAAATGTAATCTGGGGAGTTGGGAAGTACATCACTTTTTTAAGCATTTCCCAAATCTCAATGCTTTTCATAAAGAATCAGTTATTGAGCTAGATATCTAGATATTGATACTGAAATCTTAGAACACAATAGTTTTATTTCTTTTGGCTTAGTATCATCCTTAATTAATATAATATATTATATCAATACAAAGGGTTGACATACTGTTCTGGGGAAGCAAGATATGTAATATTCATTCAGTTTCTGGTGCAACTTCTTCATATAATCGGTATTTTCACACTAATACCTAAAGGATATAAAGATAAATTATTTGGCATGAGAATTTTTTTTTAGAAATGATTGTGCCTAACCATGAATCTTACCTATTATTCAAATTAAATATATTCTATATTCTAGAGTCTTTTCCCTTTAAATTGATAAAACTGCCTGCAATGGAATTACAGTTATTTTTACCATATGAAAGGCAGTGGTAATCCAAAAGACTGATATTATAGTGAAAATAAAGACTATATCTGAAAGCAAAGTAATAGCCAGATTCACCAGAATTAATCACAGTGATGATATCAAATTCATGGAATACTTTATTTCCATGTCAAGCAAAGTTGTACTCCTACAGCAAAGAAAGACATAGCTCCTATTCATTTTCTTCAAGATTTTCAACATTTCATGTCATACTGTTTCCCATAAAGGAAGTAGAAAGCCATTAAAAAGATCAGTATGTAATCTATTGGAATGAGGTAAATGAAATGAAAGAGGTAAAAGACTTGGTAACTGAATGAGGTAAATGGCTATAAAAAGATGAAATAATTGACTTGGGATATTTCTTGATAAAGGGACTTTTGGCCTCATGGTTGAGAGTAATTTCCATGTAACTCCATTCAATTGAAAAGACTGCTGTCTTTCAGTAGGGGGGAAAAAAAGGTAATTTTGGTATATGTATGAGCATTCATAGAATCTTACCAAAACAAACTGAGTACCTTCTTGAAGGAATAAATTTTTGACTTGGTTATCCAACTTCTAATTGAAATTAACTGACTGGGAACACAATGATTTTATTTCTTTTGACTTTGTATTATTCTCAGTTAATGGGATGAGTTATGTTAATTCAGTAAAAAATATTGACATCCTGCTACAGGAAAATGATATTAACACTCATATTAATTCTAAAGCACTTTTTCAAATTCTCAATGTAGTGATATTGATTAATGAAAAAGAAATAAAAGCATGCCATTTGGAATTAGACAAACTATTCTGTAGTACTAATTAATTGTGTCTAACTAGGTACCTCTTCTATGAAAATACCCAGAATTGAGTCATGTAGTTATTGTAAGTCATTTTATTGATCAGAGTAACTAAGTTCTTCATAGTTCATTATCTTACTATATTGTTGTTACTATGTAGATTATTCTATTGGTTGCACTCAATTCATTTCACTTCATCAGTTCATATACGTCGTCTTAGGTTTTTCTGATTTATCTAACAGGACAACATCATTCCATCACATCCATATACTATAATTTGTTCAACTATTTCCTAATTGTGAGGTCTTTCCTCATTTTCCATTTTTTTTGCCACCACTAAAAAAGAGCTTCTGTAAGTATTTTTGTACATATAACTCATTTTCCTTTAAAAAAAATCTTTGAGTTTGTGAGTGGAGTCAAGATGGCAGAGTAAAAGCAGGGACTCACCTGCACTCTCTCAAATACTTTTAAATAGCGACTCTAAACAAATTCTAGAGAGACAGAACCTACAAAAAGATGAAGTGAAACACTTTTTCAGCCCAAGAAGACTTAGAAGGTTGGCCTGAAATGTCTGTTGCACCAGGGTGAAACTGGTCACAGGTCCAACCAACAGAAATTGGGCCTCACCAAACCAGGAGCAGGTCTTGGGGTGACTGAATCAGAGGCAGCAGGGGAGATTTGCAGACCTCTCAGCCTCCTGTTGGTAAGCAGATCAAACAACTGATCAGAAGAAGATTACAGGAGTCTCTTTACTAGCATTGAGGAAAGACTCCATTGCCTTTCCCATACTCCAAACTAGGGTTATAGTCTTGGGTGAGGGTCCCAGGGCAAGGAGGAACACTAGTGATGTACCAGAACTTGTGGCCACAGTGGAGCAGAGGCCCTCCTCTCAGTTCCAATGCAGAAAAGAGTGCTTGGGTCATTCAGAGAGAACAGAGACCAGGAAAGAAACACGTCTCCTTCAGATCTTATCTCAATGGAAGAACTGAAAGCTTACAAGTCCTTAGAATTATCTCTGAAAACAGCTGCCCCAAATCCCTGGGAGCAGAGTCCTCCTTTAACAGAGTTAAAAGTCAAGCAAACAACATAAAAAATACTGAACATAGAAAGTTACTTATTGTTGTTGTTTGTCCTTCATTCTTCAAGAGGACCACAACATCAGGAAGGAGATGCCATGATGTGCAAATGAATTGGATTTAAGTAAGGGAGGCTGTTCAAGGTCATCTCCCTCACTTTATCCTCTATAGTCATCTGGGTTTGGCGGCAAAATGTAGATCAAGATGACAGGAGTAGCCCTGAATGCAACAGGAGACCTTGGCCTTTATCGTTTTCAACAGATCTGAGTTTAACTAAGGCTGCACCCATTCAGTGATGAAGATTAGATAACTATTAAGGCAAAAAAAAAATCTCCTCTTTTATCTAGTAAAAAAAAAAAACACTAAATAAGTAGATAAATATTGGAGGGGGAGACTATCCAGGTTTCTGGCCAAAGCAGAAATGATTTCTATTTACATTCAATCTGAGAACATAAGGACCCAAACAATGACCAAATGGGGATTGGCCTAGGACCTTGGTGGTCTCTGAGAATCAGATTAGTTTTGGTTTAAGGCATGGTCCTTAAGAAAGAAATCTAGCTACTAACCTACTGAACCCTCCCAAGATACTTTGGTGACAAAGATCAAAAAACAAACTCAAAATAAGATAGCAAATCAAAGCTTTTACACCCAAAACTCCAGTGTAGATCCTGGGAAACAGGCATCTTTTAATAACCAGATTTCCTGTGCTTCAGTACAATTTCAGCCAAACAGGCATCTTCCAAGGGCCAGACCCCCTATATGCTTCAGCATAGCCCCAGAGAAATGAAGGAACACCCCACCAGGTCCCAACACATGCTGGGTCCTACTAGGATCCCAGCTCAGCACAGGAAAGCTGCCAGATCCCTACATCCTTAAACAGTGCCAGTCACCCCCACAGCATTCGACACGAGTCCACCATTTGCCTCAGGGCAACAACAGTATACCACCAGATAAATAATCAGGGCTTGCATCCACTGGTACAAGAATCCTGAGACAGTACTCCTTTTTCCCTGGAACAGAGGAAAAAATTTTGAATAAAGGAAAAGACAAAAACAATAACAAAAAAGAAAGAATCCAAAGATGAATAAAAAGCACCAAAACAAAAAAAATTGACCATAGACAGATATTAGAGTGAAGGAAGACCAAGACACAAACTCAGAAAAGGGCAACAATGTCAAAATACCAATGGGCAGAACCCCAAAGAAAAATGGGAAGTGATCTCAAGTCCAGAAAGAACTGGTAGAAGAACTAAAAAAAAAGTTTAAAAATCATAGAAGAGAGGTACAAGAAAAACTGAGGAAAGAAATGAGAATAATGCAAGAAAAAGAGTCACCAACTTGGAAAAAGAAAATAACTGCTTAAAAAGTAGAAGTGAGAAAATGGAAAAGGTGATACAAAATCCACTGATGGAAAAAGCTTCTTAAGAAATATAATTGGCCAAATGGCAGTCACAATCAAGATTACACAAGACTTGGCAGTCGCAACATTAAAAGCCAGGAGATCATGGAATATGATATTCTACAAGGGAAAGGAACTACCAAAAAATTTAGAATTGCAGACTGGTAAAATTAGACTTAATACTTAAATTGAAAAAATGGTAATTCAATGGAATAAAAGGATTTCAAGTTAACATAAGGAAAAGACTGAACTAAATGAAAAAAAAAATTGACCTCTAATTACCAAGACCCAAGAAAAGAATAAACATGTAAAAAGAGAAAAGAAAATATAAGGGATTAAATAGAGCTGAACTATTTATATCCCTATATAGGAAGATGATACATGTAATTCTTAAAAATTATACCACTAATAGAACAGCTAAAAGGAATAAACATAGACAGAAGATATAAGTATATGGTGAATTTGAGGGAATGACATAAAAAATTTAGAGAATGAGAAAGAATGGGTTCATAAGGAAAGAAGAAATAGAATGTTATAAATTATTTTACTTGAGTAAGTATGAGCTATCTATTAAAATGGAGGGGAAGATGGGAGGATGAATGATGAGTATCTCTTCAGTTTTGCTTTTATCTGCATTGGCTTAAAGAAGGAATAATATATAAAATCATTTGGATATAGAAATCTATCTTACTTGACAGGGAAGTAGGAGGGATAGAAATTATATAAAGGATGGGATGCATGGGAACCAACAGAAGGGAGAGCAGATCAGGGAAAGTGGTAGACAGCAAAACATTGGCAAGAAGGGAAAGGGTGAAAGAAGAGAAAGGACAAACAGAAGGAATAATAGAATGGAGGGAAATGAAAAATTATTAATCGAATCTATGGATGTGAATGGGATGAACTCTCCCATAAAACAGAAGCAAATAGTAGAATGGATCAAAAAACCAGGATCCTACAATATATTGTTTATAAGAAACATACTTGAAGCAGACACACACACACACACATATATACACACACAGAGTAAAGCTAAGAGGCTAGAACAGGACCTATTATGTGTCATCTGAAGTTACAAAAAAAAAAAAAAAAAAAAGCAAGGATAGCAACCCTGATATCAAAGTAAAAGTAAAAATAGACCTAATTAAAAGAGGTAAGGAAGGAAGCTATATCTTGCTAAAAGGTGCCATAGAAAATGAAACAATATTACTAAACATATTTGGTATAAAGCTTATAGCATCCAAATTCTTAAGTGATTTACAGGAAAAAGCAAAATTATACTAGTAGGAGACCTCAGCCAGCCCTTCTCAGAGCTCGATAAATCCAACCAAGAAATAAGAAAGAAAACAAGGAAGTAAATACAACATTAGAAAAATTAGATGTGACAGATAATTGGAGAAAACTAAATGGTAGCAGAAAGGAATACACATTTTGTCAGCAGTACATGACACCCACACAGAAATACAACATGTAATGGGGCATAAAAAACTCAAAACCAAATGTAGAAAGACAAAAATATTAAGTGAATTATTTTCAGGTCATATTGCAATAAAATTACATTCTAAAAAGACAGTATAAAGATTGATTAAAAATTAATTGAAAACTAGATAATATAATCCTAAAGAATAAGTGGGTCAAAGAACAAATCATACAAACAATCAATAATTATATTAAAGAAAATAACAACAACATAACAAAATGTATGGGATACAGCCAAATCAGTTCTTAAGGGAAAATTTATTTTTCCAAATTCTTGTATCAACAAAATGGAAAAAGAACCGATTAGCTGAATTGGGCATGTAACTTAAAAAAAAAAACAAAAAAATTTGAAGGAGAACAAATTAAAAATTTCCAATTGCACATCAAATTGGAAATCCTGAAAATCAAAAATTCATGAAACAAAATGAAGAAAAAATAACAAAAATATTCATTTGAAAAAACAAAAGGTCAAGGGAGTTAAAGAAAAAAATAAAGTAAGGTGGATTAGTAATACCAAATCTCAAACTATTTTATAAAGCAGTAATCATCAAAAAGTATTTGGTACTGGCTAAGAAATAGAGTAGTGAATCAGCAGAATAGATTTGGTGCACAAGACATTGTAATCAATTACCATACTAATTTAGTGTTTGATGAACCCAAAGACTCCAGTTTAGGGGACAGGAAATCACTATTTGACAAAAACTGCTAGGAATGGAGCAGCCAGATAGTGCAGTGGATAGAACACAAGCTCTGAAATCAGGAGGACCTGAGTTTAAATCTGGATTTAGACACTTAACACTTCCTAGCTGTGTGACCTTGGGTAAGTCATTTAACCCTAATTACCTCACCAAAAAGATGGTTTTAGAAAAAACTTATTGAAAACAATAGGGAATAAAGTAGGTATAGACTAACATCTCATACCATGTTCCAGTATCAGGTCAAAATGAGTGCATGATATTTATATAAAGGGTAACTATATGCAAAGTAGAAGAGCAAGAATAGCATACTTGTCAGATCTATGAGAATGGGAAGAATTCATGATGAAACAAGAAATTGGGAGTGCATGAAATGCAAAATAGATAATTTTGAGCATAAAAGATTTTGTACAAACAAAACCCATGTAACCAATATTAGAAAGAAAGCAGAAAGCTAGGAAATAATCTTTATAGCATAGGCATATGAAGAAATGCTTTAAATTACTTTTCATTAGAGAAATGCAAATTAAAGCAACTCTGAGAAATCATCTCACACCTTTCAGATTGGCTAATATTTCAAGAAAGAAAAGTAGTAAATGTTGGAGAGGATGTGGGAAAATTGGGACACTAACACACTGTTGATGAAGTTGTGAATCGATTCAACCATTCTTATTTTAAAAAGCTTTTTATTTTCAAAACACATGCATAGATAGTTTTTGACATTCACCCTTGCAAAACCTTGTGTTCCAATTTTTTCTCCTTCCTTTCACCCAATCCCTCCCCTAAATGGTAAGTAATCCAATATATATTAAACATGTGTAATTATTCTATACATATTTCCACAATTATCATGCTGCACAAGAAAAATCTGATCAAAAAGGGAAAAATTGAGAAAGAAAACACAATGCAAGCAAACAACAAAAAAGTTAAAATACTATGTTGTGAGCCACATTCAGTTCCCACAGTCTCTCTGGATGCAGATGACTCTCTCCATCAGAAGACCATTGAAACTGGCTTGAATCACTTCATTGTTGAAAAGAGCCACATCCATCAGAATTGATCATCATATAGTCTTGTTGTTGCTGTGTATAATGATCTCTTGGTTCTACTCATTTCACTCAGCATCAGTTCATGCAAGTCTCTCCAGGCCTCTCTGAAATCATCCTACTGGTCGTTTCTTACAGAACAATAATATTCCATAACATTCATATACCATAATTTATTCAGCCATTCTCCAATTGATGGGCATCCATTCAGTTTCCAGTTTCTTGCCACTACAAAAAGGGCTGCTAAAATGTGGGTCCTTTTCCCTTTTTTATGATCTCTTTGGGATTCAGACACTGCTGTGATCCAACCATTCTTGGGCGTAGTCTGCCCAAAAGGCAAACTGTGCATATCCTTTGATCCAGCAATGACTTTATTAGGTCTGTATCCCAATGAGATTATAAAAAAGAGAAAATGACCTACATGTGCAAAAATATTTATAGCAGCATTTTTTTTTGTGGTGGAAAAATACTGGAAATTGAGAGGATGACCAACAATTGGAGAACAGAGGAACAAGCTGTCGTAGATAAATGTAATAAGATATAATTGTGCAATAAGAAATGTTGAACAGAACATTTTAGAAAAACCTGGAAAGATTTGTACAAACTGATGCAAAATAAAATGAGAACTAGGAAAACATTGTACTCAGTATGAGCAACATTGTGTGGTGATCAACTATAAATGACACAGTTCTTCTCAGCAAGTCAATGATCCAAGACAAGTACAAAGGACTCATGAAGGAAAATGCTATTCATATCATATTTCCTCTTGATCTATTTCTTCTTTAACAACTTTGAGTAATATGTAAATTTTTTTTAAATAACAGCACATATACAAACTATATCAAACTGCCTACCATCTTTGGGAGAGAAAAGGGCAGGTAATAAAGAAGAAAAATTTTGATCTCAAAGTCTTATAAAAATGGATGCTAAGGAGCAGTTAGGTTGTGCGGTGGATAGAACACCAGCTCTGAAGTCAGGAGGACCTCAGTTCAAATCTGACCTCAGACACAATACCTCCTAGCTGTGTGACCCTGGGTAAGTCATTTAACCCCAATTGCCTCAGGGGAAAAATGCTAAATATTTTCTTGACACACAACTGGCAAAATAAAATACTACTTAAAAAGATGATGTCTAGGCTCCTTTTTTTTTTAAATCATGACTTTTAGTTAGTTCAATAATTCTTAAATTATTTCTTCTTAAGCTCTTCCAGATAAGTTGTTTTCCTAATAGTTCACATTTTCTTCTATTTTTTATTCTTTCAATTTTGTTTTTATTGTCTCTTGATGTCTCGTGACATTAATAGCTTTCACTTCCTCAGTTCTAATTTTTAATGAATGATTTTGTTCAGTAAGCTTTTGAACCTCTTTTTTTTTCTTTTTTGGCAGTTCTGTTTTTAAGGAGTTATTTTCATCTTAGTGTTTTTTTTAAAATCAAGCTTTTAATTCTCTTAAATTTCTCTCATTTCTTTCCCCTATTTTCTCTTTACTACTCTTTTTTATTATTAAAAGCTTTTTATTTACAAAACATATGAGTGATTTTTCTACATTGACCTTTGCAAAACTTTTTTTTTTGTTCCAAGCTTTTCCCTCCTTCCCCCCACTCCCCACCTCTAGATGACAGGAAATTTAATACATGCTAAATATGTTAAATTATATGACAAATCCAATATATGTATACATATCTATACACATCTTACTGCACAAGAAACATCAGATCTAGAAAGAGAGAAAAAAACAACCTAAGAAGGAAAACAAAATGCAGGGAAATATTCACAGAAAGCGTTAAAATGCTGTGTTGTGGTTCACACTCAGTTCCCTCAGGCCTCTCTCTGGATGTATATGACTATCTTCATCGCTGAACAATAGGAACTGGTTTGAATTACATCATTGTTGAAGAGAACCATGTCCATCAGAATTGATCATCATATAGTCTTGTTGCTGTGTATAATGTTCTCCTGATTTTGCTGATTTCACTCAGCATCAATTCATGCAAGTCTCTTCAGGCCTCTCTGAAATCATCCTGCTGGCCATTTCTTACTCTTTACTACTCTTATTTGATTTAAAATGTTTTGGACTTTTTATATCTCTTCCTTTAACTCTTCTAGAAGTTTTTGTTGAACTTGAGCCCAATCTGCATTTTTTTCTTTTAGGATTTGCTCATATATATGTTCATGTGTTTTTTTTTCTTAGTTTGTGTCAAATTCCCCTTCATCATAGTAGCTTTTAATGATCAGGTTCTTTTTTTTGTTTGTTTGCCCAGTTTTTCCAGATTATTTCTTGATTTTAGACTTTCTATTAAAATTTGGCTTTGCTCAACTAAGAATGGATGGTATAAGGTCAGTTTCTTAAGATTTAGGCTTTTTCACTATGCTGTTTTCACAGTTACTTCTGGAAATCTGTAAGTTTTTAGTACTTCTAAGGTAGTGTGACCCAAGGTTGGTCTCTGCTCTCTGCTCTTCATTCTGGTCTTTATTTAGGAAATATTTCAGTTCAGGAAATAATACAGTTCAGAAAACTGTTCAGTTGTGAACAAAAGCTCTAGCATTCTTCTCCACCTTTAAACTGTAACTTGGAACTAGGGTCCCTGTTCTCTCTTACATTTTTTTCCTTCAAGTGTACTTTGATTAAATCCCTACAAACTTCAAAACTATATCTTTTTTTATACTCTGATTAAAAGTTCATTCACCTTTGCTATTTTGCTCAATCTCATCTTTATTTCCCAATTATATTCTAATTTAATATTCCATTGAATACAATGGAATATCATACAATCTTTTCTTTGTTTCTTAAGTTAAAATTCTTTTTTTGATTTTTTAAAGATTAGCTTACAAGCTGCAAAAAATTGTTTTCCCCCTTTTTTCTGCTTTTGAACATCAGTAGCAAAAGCTTTCAAACCAGTTTCAGTTCTGTTTATTCTCTAGTCAGTGAAATTACCTTCTATTAAAACAATTTCATGTATCACCTTTAATTTTCTGGTCACCCAGAATCATCATTTCTCATTTGCATTCTTGAATGTATCTAACATGAACTCCATGGGACTCACCAAATAATCACCATCCAATTTGATTCTGTTGGTTGGTTCTGCTTATGCTTTATCCAGATATCACAGACACTTACTCAGTTTCTGTGGTTTTAGATAAACTTCAAATTTCTTGAGTCAATTATCAGAGATCCTATTTCTGAAAATAAGGAGTCAGTTATAAATAAGCCCTAAGCCTAAAAGTGTTTTTAGGAAAAAAATTATTAAATTTTTTTGTCAGAGTAGAGATCCAGAAAAATATGTAACACCTTCCCTCCCCAAATCTTTATTTAGTTTTACATTATAGGAAACTATTTTCTTCATTTATTTTGGCTGGCTTCCAGCTACCTCTCATATCATTGCTTTTTTTTTTAAACCAAAGCTATTAATTCTCTTTTCATAACTTTTGCATAGCTTTCATTTCTTTTCTAAATTTTTCTTCTCATGCCCTTATTTAATTTAAAAAATTTTTTTGCTCTTTTTTTAAACAAGCTCTTCTAGGATCTCACTATTACTTTGTTGATTTTCCCACTAAGAATTTAGTTTGTTAACCAACTAGAAAAGGAAGTACAAAGTCTCAAAAATAAAAATAAATCTTCAAAAATTAGAATTGGGCAAGGGAAAGCCAGTGAAGCTATGAGAGATCAAGAAAAAAAAAAAAAAAACAGGTCATAAAGGATGAGGAAATAGAACTGAATGTGAAACATCTTATAAGAAAAATGACAGATTTGGAAAACAGATCAAGAAGGAAAAAGTATAAGAATAATTGGAATACCTGAAACTGTGACCAATAGAAAAAGAATCTTGGGGGCAGCTAGGTGGCGCAGTCGATAGAGCACTAGCTCTGAAGTCAGGAGAACCTGAGTTCAAATTTGGTCTCAGACACTTAACATTCCCTAGCTGTGTGACCCAGGGCAAGTCACTTAACCCCAATTGCCTCAGCAAAAAAAAAAAAAAGAATCTTGACATAACAATGTAGGAAATAATACAAGAAAATTGTCCTTGAGTTTTAGAAAATGAGAGGAAAGTTGAAATAGAAAAAAATCCACTAATCACCACCTCAAAGAGCTCCTTTGTGAAAAAAAACACAAGAATATAATTGCCAAATTTTGGAACCCCCAGATCAAAGAGAAAATTTTGCAAGAAACAAGAAAGAGCAATTCAAATTTGCTAGAGCTACAACTAGGATTGTACAAGACTTATCAACAGCAACAATAAAAGACCGCAGATCCTAGAATGATATCCACCAACAATCAAAAGAACTATGCCTGTGGCCAAAAATATCATATCCAGCAAAATTATTTATAATTTTGAATGATAAAAAATGAACCTTCAATGAACATGCAGATTTTCAGGACTTCCTATCAACCAAACCCGAACTTAACAGAAAATTCACCACATAAAAGCCAACATCAAAGATGGATTTTAAACAACTCAACATGGACAAACTTTAAATATGGATAAATTGGTTTTTTATATAAGAAATGTGGACTATATGTTTAAGATTCACATCAACAATAGGGTAACTCAAAAGAAAGATTGATAGTTAAGGTAAAATTAAAATCATATATACAAATGAGGTGTGAAGAAAGAATAGACACAGAGGCATGGTGGGGAGGGCTCGTTAATTCTGAAAACCTGCTCACATTGGGAATGACTTCAATAAGCATCTCTCTCTCTCTCTCTTTCTCTCTCTCTTTCTCTCTCTCTTTATATATACACACACACACTGTGAAGGGCATAGTACCCTCCAAAATCAATAAAGAAATAAGGGGAGAAAGGATGGGCAGATGGGGAAGCAAAGGGTGAGGGAAGAAGACAACAGATGGATCATTGGATGGAGGGAGGTTAAGTAATAGTAAGGCAATTTAATTAAAGAGTCAGCGGGGACAGGAAAGGGGCGTGTGTGTGTGTGTGTGTGTGTGTGTGTATGACTGTATGTATGCATATATCTACATATGTATACACAAATATATCTTTTTTTAATTGTAGCTTGCTTGGGGATGTGGGGGAATGAAAAGGGGAAAAAAGAATAAAATAATTAGGGTTCTCAGCAGAGAACCAAAGAACAATTTATAAGGAAGTAAAGAAAAATGGACATTCATGAGTATAATTTCTTCTACTAATATATATACTTTCTTGGTCTGGTAATTTGTTGTTATATATTTTGAATCCTCCCTGATATTCTTCTGGGCACATGACAATGTTCTCTTTTGTTTTGTTTTATTTTGTTTTATATTCCTTTTCTTTTTTTCTTACTCTATTTTTTCAAATAAAATAAATTTTAAGAAATAAAATTTTAAAAATAATAAATTAAAAAAACAATTTAGTTTGACATAAGGAGGAAATGACATTGGAGGAAATTGCCTCTATATGAATAACTTTTTTTTTCAGCACATAAACACAAAGGCAATTCAAATGACTTTGATATAGTGTTAGAAATAGGAAATACCTGAAATCAAATAAATGGTCTGCAATATACCAAATTCACTCCCTACCTGTTGGAATGTTTTCTAATTGTTCAGAAACATTCCATGTAAGGAAAAATATATTCCTATAGGAAAGCAAGATACTTAAATCTTATTCATTTTCTTTAAGATCTTCATCCATCAGCCTGGTTAGCCATCCTTGCTGCTTTTAGGAGGAAATGTGGAAAGCTTTTAATATCCCTATGTAGTCTATGGAAATCAAAGAATGTGATTATTGCCTGGGAGTATTCTATCACAAAGACTTTTTTGGTTATATGTATAATGGTTTAAAACAATTTCTTTATGATTTCATCCTTTTGGAATGACTACAGTCGTTCCATTAAATACTAGCAAATCTTATCTTCAATATGCCTGTTGCTTATATGAGAATTCTCAGAACCTTAGCAAAACAGATTCAGTGATTTATCTAAAGAATAAATTATTGGTCTAGATATTCAGTTCCATGCTGAAATTGTTAACTGTCCTAGAACACAATGGTTTTATTTCTTTTGGCTTTGTATAGCTCTCACTCAATGGAACAAGTTGCTTCAATACAAAGGAATGGCATAGTGCTCTAAAAAAGAAAGATATATAACATTTGGTTTTAGGAGTACCTTCTTCAAATTACCAGCTTTGTCACATTGATATCTATAGAAGTGATAAAGTGAAATGATTTAGAATGAGAAAAATATTTTATAGGGATGACTGTGACTTACCAGGAATCTCTTTCATTATTTGAATTAAATATATTGTAAAACTTCAAATCTTCCAGTGAACTGATTTTTGTAATCAAGTGAAGCCATCTTTATATTTCAATCTATGCCCAATGAAATCTTTATTTCTGCCTTTTATATTTATATTTATATCTGCCTGCAAGATAATGACTTCTTTTATAACATAGAATGCAGAAGTAACTCAGAGGACCTTAATGTAGTGGCAGAAATATAATAGTTACATGAAGTCATAGAAGTGGCCTGGAACACACCAGATTTATTCCCTTTGTGTCAGGATAGTTTTCAATTGCTGGGATATATGTCTGTGTAAAGCAAAGATATACTTCTAGAGAAAAGCAATATACTTAACTCCCATGCATTTTCTTAAGGACCTTCATCAAATTGTCTGTCCAGACACTCTTCATGCCGTATTTCTGCCTTTAGTAGGAGTCATAGATTGCTAGATCTATTTTCTTCCTTTAGGAAGGTCTCTATATAATCTTTGGTAATCAAAGAGTCTGGCCAATAACTTGGTATATATCTTGACAAAGAGATTTTTGCTATATTTTTCATGGTTTAGGAATTGCAATTTCACTGTGATTTCATTCTTTTGAAACAATTGTAGTCTTTGTATAGAACATTAGGAAATCTAGTCTTTGGAGTGCTTATTGTTCACATGAAAAACAAACAGTAATTTCTCTAAAGAACAATTATTGACCTGTATATCAAGTTCCACTGAAGTCAAGAAACTATGTGGAACACAATAATTTTATTTCTTTTGGCTTTATAGTGTTCTCAATAAATATGTACTTCAATATGAAGGAATGTTTCAGAGAAGCAGGAAGCTTTAGAGAAGCTTCAGTTATTGAAGCGTCTTCTTCAAATTGCCAGTTTTGTCACATTGATATCTAAAGTAGGTAAAAAAGTAAACCATTTTGAATGAGAAAAAAATTTCTATAGGCCTAAACTTATATGTTAAGAAAATAGGAATAAGTTCTAGTCAATAAATTAAAATAACCATAAAAGTATCCATAGAAATAAAAAAGCAAGCATCCTATTCAGTGGATATCTACTAGAAATAAAATTTAAAATGAGCAAAGCATTTTCCTATTCTCTCCACTAAATTTTTAGAAATGCTAGCAACAACAATAATACAAAGAAGAAAAGCAAGGTGTAAAGATAGGTAGAGGAAATAAAGCAATCCCTAATTGCTGATAACTTGGTAGTTAGAAGATTCTAAAGAATAAACTAAGAAATGTGACAATCTTTTTGGTAAAGTTGCAAGCTACAAAATAAACTTACATTACACAGACATATTATTAGCATCTGGATCTGGAATCAGGAAAACCTGAGTTCAAGTGCTTCAAGTACTTATGAACTATGTAATACTGGGCAAATCACTTAACCTCTATCTTCCTCAGTTTCCTTGCCTCTAAAATAGTGTTAATAATCCTACCTATATTCCAGGCTTATGTGAGGATAAAGTGAAATATTTGTAAAGTGCTTTGGAAATCATAGTGTTTCCTACATGATGGCTACGAAGATGATAGTGGTGGTGGTATAAAGAAAAAATCCAGGATGAAATATGGGAAAGGGAAATCGTATTTAAAATAATTTTTAAGATGAATATTTCAGAGCCAATAGATTTAATTACAAAATGCTTCTTAAAGAAATTTAAAAAAAAACTTAAATAGCTGGGCAAATTTTCAGTACTGTTGACTAGGCCATATCAATAGAATAAAAATGACAATAGTACTAATGTTTATAGATTAAATGTTGCAATAATCAGAATAGGAAAAAGATATTTAATAAAACAAAAGATTTAAAATATTAATGTAGAAATAAAAGGGAAATAGAAATAAAAAGAAAAATCAAACTAATATAAAGGAGCAATTTTCAAAATCATTTGCTACTGAAATAGAAATAGAAAAATAGAAAAGCAGATCATTGAAAAAGCCTAGACAAGGAATAATTGAAAATAATGACATCCAATAATCCTCAAATATATATTACTTGGAGGAGGGGAAACATCCTTAATGGCAAAAAGTGCTGTGAGAAATCAGGTTTAGGCCAATATCTTATGCCATGTTTCTCAATGCATTCAAAACAAAATACATTGCCTGAATATTAAAAGTCATGCCATAAAACATAAGAACTTTGTGAAAGGATTTCTAATGCATCTATTCAGATAATAATGTGTGGTATTTTGGTTTCAATACAATTATGTTCATTATTTCCTGAATGTTGAACCATTTTTACATTCTTAGAATAAATCTTACAAAGTTGTAATGAATGATCTTCTGGATAATTACCTGTAATCTATTTGGCAGGATTTTCTTTAAAATTTAAAAATGAGTCAGTGTTCATAAATGATATTGGCAAATAATTTTCTTTCTATGTTTTTTTCTTTAAATATTAAAGCTACATTTTTATAAAAGAATTTTGATAGAGATCTTTTTCAATTTTTGAAGATGATTTGTTCTTTAAAAGCTTGATAATGAAATGACAACCATTCTGGAGAGCAATTTGGAACTATGCACAAAACTTGTGCATATGCTTTGATCCAGCAGGGCTGCTACTAGGTTTGTCTTCCAAGGAAATCATAAAGTGCAAAAAAGTTTATAGCAGCTCTTTTTATGGTGGTAAAGAATTGGAAAATTAGTAGATGTCCATCAATTGGGGAATGGTTGAATAAGTTATGGTATATGAAAGTAATGGAATATTATTGTTCTATAAAAAATGATGAACAAGCTAATTTTAAAAAGACCTGGAAAGATTCACGTGAACTTATGCTTAAGGAAACAAGTAGAATGAGGAATTCATTGAACACAGTAACAGCAAGATTGTATGATAATGTAGTAGGAAAGACTTGGCTTTTCTCAGTGGCTCAATGGTCCAAGAAAATTCCAATAAATTTTGGATAAAAAACGTTATGTGCATCCAGAAAGAAAACTATGGAAACTGAATGTAAATCAACACATGCTATGTTCACTTTTTTCTTCTTCTTGCAGTTTTTCCCTTTTGTTCTGACTTTTAATTCCAACATGACTCACAAAGAAATGTGTATTTTAAAAAATGCTTCTGCTCCTGCCTTATAGGGATTGTGCCATGGATTTCCTTTTTTCTTTGAGTCTCACTCCCAGGATAATGCTAATTATTGCAAGTGTGCCAAAATAGGCTTCCCTTGCCAATCTCTAATTAGGCAGCTCACCATAGATCTATACCCTCTCTTTTGGATATTTTTTTGCCTCCTACATTTGCTTGAAAATTTCCTATGTCCATGCTTTCCCAATGCATGACAAATAGACTTTTTAAGAACCAAATTCCCCCAACCTTATCCAGTTTAAGATTTTCATCTCCCTTTACTTACCATCTTTCTTCATGCACAGGAGCATTCATCTGTGGAACCCTTTCCACCTCCAAATTAAAGCCTTTTTTCTCTCCCTTTCAAGATTTCCCCCTATACTTTACCACTCACCTGTAAGTTTTTCTCTTTCAGAGATTTCAGAGATCACTTTCCCCTCATTGCCAGACTTCAATTTTACCCTGGTGCATTACATATTCATATCTATTTCCCTGCTCCCTTTCCCACCTTATATGTACTCTCCCAAGAAATATTGTACCACCAAAAAAAAGTTGATTCACTTGTAGAGAGGACATCACCATGCTCTTTTTATAATGACCTCTATTTATCTCTTTACTTGTTACCTCTACTAGTTTCTATCTTCACTTCTTTCTCTCCTTGTGTACATTTAGAAGGAAGCCTCTGTTATTCTGTTGTCATGCCGTTGCTATTGCAGTCCTTGCCTGCTGTGTTTATTTAGGCTTCCAACATTTCTGATGTTTGAAGTGTTCAAACAGCAAATAATCTCTTTAGTTCTGGTTTTCTTTATAAAAATGTTTCAAACTCTTCTTTATTATCTACAATCCCATTTTCCCTTTATGTGGTTAATATCTTTGATAATTTCAGTCTTTCTACCTTCTTACTTTTCCTTATCACTTACTTTCTTTTAAATTTTTTTGTCTTTTTCTCCCTCAATAACATGTAAACAAAAATTTTAATATATATTTTTAAAATTTTGAGTTCCATGTTCTCTCCCTCCCTTCCTTACCTCTCCCTTCTTTGAGAAAGCAAACAATTTGATATAGATTATATATGTGCAGTCAAGTAAAACATTTCCATACTAGTCATTTGTAAAACCAAATGCAGACCCCCCAAAAAATTCATTTTAATTTTGTTAAATTTATTAATTTTATTTTTAATTTGTGGAATACAATAAGCATTTCTGTGACATACTACAATAAAAAAGATGATTGCTCATGAAACTGCAAATTGACTATGCAATTTGCTATTTTTAAAATATATAACAAAATTTTCATATGTATTTCTTTTTTATTTCCCTTCCCTCTTTTTAACATTAGATTTGTGTGTGTGTGTGTGTGTGTGTGTGTTTCTGCGTGTATGTACAAAGTTGTCCTTTACATACTTCTATTTACTAGTTCTTTCTCTGGATACAGATAGTGTCTTTCTTATATATCCTTTAGAGTTAATTTGGGAATTTATAGTAGTCAAAATAACGTATTCATTGGTGATTCAGGCCATTCCCAACAAACTTGTTATGGAGAGTCATCTCTGCAAGAGGACTATGGGGACTGAATGTGGATCACAACACAATGTTTTCACCTTTTTTTGTTGTTGTTGGCTTGCTTGTTTTTTGCTTTCTCATTTTTTCCCCTTTTCATTTGATTTTTCTTGTGCAGCATGATAAAGGTAGAAATATGTTTAGAAGAATTGTGCATGTTTAATTTATATTGGATTAAAGAGATTTTAAAGGAGGGAAAGGGACCCACATGTGCAAAAATGTTTGTGGCAGCCCTTTTTGTAGTGGCAAGAAACTGGAAATTGAAAGGATGCCCATCAATTGGAGAATGGCTGAATAAATTATGGTATATGAATGTTATGGAATATTATTGTTCTGTAAGAAACGACCAACAGGAGGATTTCAGAGAGGCCTGGAGAGACTTGCATGAACTGATGCTGAGTGAAATCAGCAGAACCAGGAGAACATTATACACAGCAACAAGACTATACAATGATCAATTTTGATGGACATGGTTCTCTTCAACAATGATGTGATTCAAACCAGTTCCTATTGTTCAGCGATGAAGATAGCCATATACATCCAGAGAGAGGCCTGTGGGAACTGAGTGTGAACCACAACACAGCATTTTAACGCTTTCTGTAAATATTTCCATGCATTTTGTTTTCCTTCTTGGGTTGTTTTTTCTTCTTCTCTTTCTAGATCTGATGTTTCTTGTGCAGTAAGATAACTGTATAGATATGTATACATGTATTGTATTTGTCATATAATTTATCCTATTTAGCATGTATTAGATTACCTGTCATCTAGGGGTGGGGGTGGGGGGAAGGAGGGGAAAAGCTTGGGAAAAAAAGTTTTTGCAAAGGTCAATGTAGAAAAATCACTCATATGTTTTGTAAATAAAAAGCTTTATAAAAATAATAATTTATATTGGATTACTTGCTGTAAGGGGGGAAGAGGAGGGAGGGAGAAAAATTTGAAACACAAGGTTTTGCAAGGTGAATGTTGAAAATTACCTTTGCATGTATTTTGAAAAATAAAAAGCAGCCTTATAATTAACATGTAGTGGATTTCCTGCCATCTAGGGGAGGGGTAGGGACTAGGGGGGCAAAATTTGTAACAGAAAGCTTTTTAAGTGTCAGTGTCGAAGAATCACCCATATATATGTTTTGCAAATAAAAAGTTTTAATTTAAAAAAGCAGCCTTACTTCATTCCATTGGTGATGGGGAAAGCACAAGGGAATTATCTATTACATGATCTTCCACAAGCCCTTAAGGCTGACTATCAAAGGCCTTGGTCAGATCAATGTATGTGGTTTGCAGAACTCTGTTCTACCCCTGGCATTTCTCCTGGAGTTGTTGGGCAGTAAATAATATATCAACCATTCCTTGGCCCTTTCTGAAGTCAAACTGGCTCTCAGGTAGATGACCATCTTCCAGGTGAAGGATCAGCCTGTTAAGATACAAACTTTGCCAGCAACTTCTAAGAGAGAAATGCCCCTTCATGACCACAGTTCAATCTGTTTCCTTTACCTTTATGGAGATGGCTAATGGAGATATCCCTGAACTTCTGGGGGATAACCTCCTTTTGCCATCTACCCTAGAAAATTTCAATCAGCTTTCATAGGAGTAGCATATTCCCTGCTTTGTAAATCTCAATTGGAACAGAACCAGTATCGTGATCTTTGCAACATGAAAGGAGGCTAATTGCATCCAAAACCTTTTGTTCAGTTGGAATTGCAATAAGTCAGAGACTGACTTCCTCCTGGAGTATATGTAGTTATTGACTTCAGCATTGATTATTGATGGCCTCTTGAGACACTGTGGAAGTATTCAGCCATCTCTCTAGGATCTTGTCCTTATCATTTATCAATGTAGCTCCATCAGTGCTGAGTATTTGAGATAACTCTTTGGCCCATAAATAGCCTTCAGACCATCATGAAAGTGTTTCAGAAAATTACTATCAATATAAAGTTGAATTTCATTTGCCTGCTTCTTGAGCCCCAAATCCTGATTTCTCTAAGCTTTCCTTGAACTTTATTTTTGATGGAGTTAAATGCTGCTTTCTTAGAGATGAACGAACTATCTACTAGTAAATCCTGTGGGTTTCTTATTTTTTGTTTAGCAAAGTCTGAATTTTTCCATAATTTTCATCAAATCAACAATAATGTTTGTGAGTGTCTTGGCTCTGTACATCAAGTCTCTGAAAGCTGCCTACTCCTTTTCTGCTCCATTATTATCAATCATGTGTTGGCTCAGCTTTCCCTCCAAATTAGCAATGGGTTGTTCCCAACTGGAGAAGGCCCTAATCTGTTGACATTCAGCTTAGTTTTGTAGTTTGCAAATACATAGTTTAGAGAAGATTCTGTCTCTTCTCCTTACAATGACAGTCTATTAAGTGTCAAAGTTTGTTGTGAAGGTGAATCCATGAAGTTTTATTGTGTTTGGGTAAACAGAAAAATAATTGCATGTGATGAGGTCATGAGATAAACAAGTCTTCAGTAGTGAGTCACTATTGCTGTTTTTGACTCCATTCTTCCCAAAGACTTCCTGTCACGTCTGATAGTATGTACCTACTTGGCCTTAAGGTCATACAGCAATCATCAAAATCATCTGGTATTTGTTTTTTTTTTTTAAATTTTATTTTATTTTTTTAATTTTATTTGCATAACATATGTGTGGGTAATTCTTCAACAATAACCCTTACATAGCTTTCCGTTACAAATTTTTCCCCCAACTCCCCACCCCTCCCCTAGATGGCAGGATATCCACTACATGTTAATTATGTTAAAATATTGGTAAATCGAATATATGTATACATATTTCCAAACTTGTTATTGTTGTGCAAGAAAAATCTTGTCTACACAAATGATATATCAGGTAAAGGAAACACAATGTAAGCAAACATCAATCAAGGAGTATGAGAATGTTATGTTGTGGTCCACATTTCACATCCCTCTCTCTGGGTGTATATGGCTTTCTTCAGTGAACAATTGGAGGTGGTTTGAAACATTTCATTGTTGAAGAGAGCCATGTCCATCAGAATTGATCGTCATATAGTACTGTTGTTGCCGTGTATAATGATCTCCTGGTTCTGCTCATTTCACTCAGCATCAGTTCATGTAAGTCTCTCCAGGCCTCTCTGAAATCATCTTGCTGGTCATTTCTTACAGAACAATAATATTCCATAGTATTCATATACCATAATTTATTCAGCCATTCTCCAATTGATGGGCATCTTTTCAATTTCCAGTTTCTTGCCACTACAAAAAGGGCTGCCACAAACATTTTTGCACATGTGGGGCCCTTTCCCTCCTTTAAAATCTCTTTGGGATATAGGCCCAGTAGAAACACTGCTGGGTCAAAGGGTATGCACTGTTTGATAACTTTTTGAGCATAGCTCCAAATTGTTCTCCAGAATGGCTGTATCCGTTCACAGCTCCACCAACAATGCAACAGTGTCCCATCCCTCCCACATCCCCTCCAACATTCATCATTAACTTTTCCTGTCATTTTAGCCAATCTGACAGGTGTGAAGTGGTATCTCAGGGTTGTCTTGATTTGCATTTCTCTGATCAATAGTGATTTGGAGCACCTTTTCATATGACTATAAATAGTTTTAATTTCATCCTCTGAAAATTGTATGTTCATATCCTTTGACCATTTATTGATTGGAGAATGGCTTGAATTTTTATAAATATGAGACAATTCTCTATATATTTTAGAGATGAGACCTTTATCAGAACCCTTAAATGTAAAGATGATTTCCCAATTTATTGCTTCCCTCCTAATCTTGTCTGCATTGATTTTGTTTGTACAAAATCTTTTTAACTTAATATAGTCAAAGTTATCTATCTGGTTTTCAATTAAGAGTTCTAGTTCTTCTTTGGACATAAATTTATTCCATCTCCATAGGTCTGAGAGGTAAACTATATTACATTCCTCTAATTTACTTATAGTATCACTCTTTATATCCAGATCATGAACCCATTTAGATCTTATCTTGGTATGTGGTGTTAGATGTGGGTCAAGCCCTAATTTCTTCCACACTAATTTCCAGTTTTCCCAGCAGTTTTTGTCAAATAGTGAATACTTATCCCAAAAGCTGGGGTCTTTGGGTTTATCAAAAACCAAATTGCTATAGTTATTGCCTAGTTTGTCTTGTGATTCTATCCTATTCCACTGATCGGCTACTCTATTTCTTAGCCAGTACCAAATGGTTTTGATGACCGCTGCTTTATAATATAGTTTTAGATCTGGTACAGCAAGTCCACCATCGTCAGCCTTTTTTTTTCATTAATCCCCTTGAAATTCTTGACCTTTTGTTTTTCCAAATGAACTTTGCTACTATTTTTTCTAGATCTGTAAGATAATTTCTTGGGAGTTTGATTGGTATGGCACTAAATAAGTAAATTAGTTTGGGTAGTATTGTCATTTTTATTATATTCGCTCGTCCTACCCATGAGCATTTTAAGTTTTTCCAATTGACTAGGTCTGATTTGATTTGTGTGGAAAGTGTTTTGTAATTTAGTTCATATACTTCCTGACTATCCCTTGGCAGATAAATTCCCAAATATTTTATACTATCAACAGTTATTTTGAATGGGACTTCTTTTTGTATCTGTTGCTGCTGAACTTTATTGGTAATATATAAAAATACTGATGATTTATGTGGATTTATTTTGTATCCTGCCACTTTGCTAAAGTTGTGAATTGTTTCTAGTAGTTTTTTAGTTGAGTCTCTAGGGTTCTCTAAGTATACCATCATGTCATCTGCAAAGAGTGATAATTTGGTTTCTTCACTACCTACTCTGATTCCTTTTATCCCTTTTTCTTCTCTTATTGCTGAAGCTAACATTTCTAATACAATATTAAAAAGTAATGGTGACAGTGGGCAGCCTTGTTTCACTCCTGATCTTATTGGGAATGGTTCTAGTTTGACTCCATTACATATGATGCTTGCTGAAGGTTTTAAGTAGATACTACTAATCATTTTAAGGAAAAGCCCATTTATTCCTATACTCTCCAGTGTTTTTAATAGGAATGGGTGTTGGATTTTATCAAAGGCTTTTTCTGCATCTATGGAGATAATCATATGGTTTTTATTAATTTGGTTATTAATATAATTGATTATGCTAATAGTTTTCCTAATATTGAACCAGCCCTGCATTCCTGGTATAAATCCTACTTGGTCATGATGTATTATCCTGGGGATGACTTTCTGTAATCTTGTTGCTAAAATCTTGTTTAAAATTTTTGCATCAATATTCATTAGGGAAATGGGTCTATAGTTTCCTTTCTCAGTTTTCTCCCTACCTGGTTTAGCTATCAGCACCATATCTGTGTCATAGAAGGAATTTGGTAGTACACCTTCTTTCCCTGTTTTTTCGAATAGTTTATATAGTATTGGGATTAATTGTTCTTTGAATGTTTGGTAAAATTCACATGTAAATCCATCTGGCCCTGGAGATTTTTTCTTAGGGAGTTGATTAATAGCTTGTTCTATTTCTTTTTCCAAAATAGGGCTATTTAAATAATTTATTTCCTCTTCTGTTAATCTGGGCAATCTATATTTTTGTAGATATTCCTCCATTTCATTTACATTATCAAATTTATTAGCATAAAGTTGGGCAAAGAAACTCCTAATTATTACTCTAATTTCCTCTTCATTGGAGGAAAGTTCTCCCTTATCATTTTTGAGACTAATAATTTGATTTTCCTCTTTCCTTTTTCTAATCAAATTAACTAAAGGCTTATCTATTTTGTTGGCTTTTTCATAAAACCAACTCTTACTTTTATTTATTAATTCAATAGTTTTCTTATTTTCAATTTTATTGATCTCCCCTTTAATTTTCAGAATTTCCAATTTGGTATTTAA
>JAJPUD010000005.1:1498698-1537511 GCA_023553655.1 Myrmecobius fasciatus
TTCCTTCCTTCCTTCCTTCCTTCCTTCCTTCCTTCCTTCCTTCCTTCTTCCTTCTCTCCACCATCTTAGCTCTGCCCCCAAAAGTGCTGATCACTATACCCTAGTGATGGTTGTTAAATCTAATATGTCTATGTCTTAGAGTTTGAAGCATAGGGGGTTTTGTTGTTGTTTTGTTTATATACTGGAGACAATCAATGAATTCTTTTGGGGCTGAAATTTGGGGCTGGTTTCTTGTATTATATATTGAATTGTGATATTAATGGTTTTTGACATATCATGTATTTCTGAGAGACTGGTGATTCTTTTTTTTGCTTTTCAAATAATTGCTTTATGAAAAACAAAAATTGTGCAATTTAGATCAAGCATACATTTTTCACAAAATTAGATCTGACTGGCAGAGGCAGTTTTCCAACAGAAGCCCACCAGACAGCCATAGACTTCATTTGTTGTTCTCCTAGAGCTACAAGAGATCCCAGGATCCCCCCTCACACTCCTCCACCTCAATTTCTCTGGCTTTGCCCTCCCCCCTGAGTAAATGTGCTATTAGATTTAAACTTGAGATTACTTAGAGCAAGATGGTCCAACTTTCTATCCCTGTGATAATCAGATCACTCTTATTCTTCTCTGTAAACACTGATTATAAGAGGAAAGATGTTGAGCTCTGGAGGACTTCTGTGAAACACAAGCAGCAGAGAAGCCTCAGAGTGCCAGCCCTCTTCCCTTACCTCCTCAGCCTGAAAGACTACCCGCAAAGGCTGCCTGGCAATCCCAGATTCAAGGGAACCTGTGGTGCCAGTGCATCTCCCTGCACATATTCCTCAGGACCCATCTAGCAGTCTCACAGGGGAGCTGCCACTGTGGCCCTGGTAAAGGGGCAAAGAGACCTGTGATTCTTAAGATGACTATATTCATGCAGTCTTCAAGATCAAAGGCTTTTGCTTTTATAAAAATCATGCGTTATTTTTTAGTAAAACAACAAGCAAACACACCAAAATATCAATGCCTTCTGTTCTTCTTCCAGATTGTCCTCCACTTTAACAAATTTGTATCCTCAATCTGTTGTCTTTCATTTTTTCCTTTTAAAAGACTTGCCATTTTGTGGATTACAGTTTTTCTCTTCTGCTATAGAAAACCAAAATTCTATTTCTTTCCCTTTTTCTGTCAAGAGTCTGATTTCTCTTTTGAACTATTCTGGAATCTTTTATGATTCTATGCTCTCTTGACAATCTACTTTCTAATTTCTTTTTCTTTATTGAGTATTTATCCCTAGGTTGAAAATAATACTTCGACATTGAAAAAGTTACTCTTCAGTTGCATCAGTCCCTACCCCAAGTAGCTTTGGCTGAGTGGATAATCCTTTTCTTCAGGCTTGGTAGAAGTATACATGCTGTTCAATTCCTTCTGTTCTTTGGTTCCTTGCCTAGGCTGATTCATCCTCTATTGCATTTTACAAGATTGGAAGAAAGCAGAATCAGAGCTCCTTACAGATTCTCTACACTCCTGAGGTTCCCTTATCTAGGGGCTGTCCCAGGTGAAGTCAAATAAAGTTCATTCCCTACTATTTACAAAGCAGGGTAGAATCAATATCTATTTATTGAAGTGGGGCAATGGAAGAAGGTCAGGGTTGTGATGTGCTACCAGTCTCTGCAACAGAAAGGAAATTCTTGAGTGGGTCCTAAAACCTATGGGTTGTTTGGCGCATCTTGTCAGAACAGAGAGGCTGGTGGGGGTAGGGTTCTGAGTGAGGATATTGTGACTTCACATTCTTACTATTAACTTGTAATTCTTATTTTTTTAAAATTTTAATTATTATTATTTTTTTGCTGAGACAATTGGAGTTAAGTGACTTGCCCGGGGTCACACAACTAGGAAATGTTAAGTGAGACCAGATTTGAACTCAGGTCCTCCTAAATTCAGGGCTGGTGCGCTATTCATTGCACCACCTAGCTGCCACTTAACTTATAATTCTTACTATCTTGTTGAAATTCTTCCTTTCATGTCATGTAGATTCAATTATAATTGCTCTTTTCTCCATGCTCAGCTTTTTTATATCTACAAGATAAATTATTTTGGTTTTAAGTCTATAGATTTGGCCTCTTGTTTAGAGTAGAAGCTACCAAGTTTTGTTTTTTGTTTTTTGTTTTTTTTGATACCGAAACATATTTTGTACTTAAATGGATACTTTCTGGGTGTTTGCTGTATATTTTTCTTTATATGGGAGCTCTAGATTTTATCTATGACATTCCAGGGACTTTTTTGGGTTTCTTTCAGGAGTTAGAGAGTGGGTTCTTCCTATCTTTACTTTGTTCCCTGATTCTATTAGAACTGGACAGTTTTCATTTATGATTTTTAGAAATAGTGTCTAGAGAGAAGTGATTCAACAGGAAGAGACAGTTCATTGCTTATAAGTCTATGGAGAATTGTAACCATGATAAATTTGTGAAAGTCTTTACTTTTATTCAGAACACAGAATTTCATACTGTCATGGCAAACTTTCCTGGACTATATCTATCAATTGGACTCAGAGTCAATCTTTGGTTGAAATATCAGCAACACCTGCATATTTGGCCTAACCTATTTTATGGAAACGTTAAAAGAAATTATTAAAGTGATAATGAACATAACTTATCTAAGTGTGTCCTGTAGAACTCATGAGTAACACAGAGAACCTAATGAAAATAGGTTAAAAAGCCACAGAAATCTTTTTTTTTTTCTCTAATAGATAAAACAATAGATCGATGAGACACACACAGAGACAGAGAGAATAGTAAGTGCTTACTCTATGGCAGGCATTACACACTGGGACTAGAAATATAAGCAAAAAAGAAAGACAGTTCCTGCTCTAAAGGAGTTTACATTCTAATGGGGGAAGGAAAGTCATAAACTGGAGTTGAAAAGCAGGAGATGGGAGAGAGAGTGAAGATCCAACTTGAAATCAAGAAAGCCAGGAACAGAGGTAAGAAAGGAATGACTTGACTTCAATACTTTCTCAGTGGGAGATTCCTGGATGGCTATCACTAATCAGAAGATAGAGCAAAGTCATCCTTGATAATGAGAAGGCTGCTGAGGTAAAGTGGAGAATTCTGGAGCCTAGTTGAGAGAGAAATGATTCCACATTCTAAGCTTCTCTGTATAAGCATTCATTATAAGATTCTACATTACATCCTCTAGCAGCCTTTTGCTGTGACACTGAATGCTAAAGGATCATAGCTCTAAATTAGACTAATCAGAAGTAATGGCACTGCTGAAGTGAAGCAGAAGAAGGGTAACACTCTCAAAATTGCCTTACATGATACTAATATGGAAAATTGTGATGACAATTTTCTGTGGATTAGAATACCGGAAAAAAAAGAAACAATCTACCACAAAACATTTTCAGGGTAATGCTAGTAAAGAGCAAAATCTTTTGTAAAATTTTTTATGATGGGCTCATTTCTCTATTTTGAAGGGAAAAGATGATGATTTTCTTCTGATTCAAGTGGAGATTAGTGGCATTTTGAGAACAAAGAAAGGTACAAACTTTCCAGAAGCAGGTGTGAAATTGCTTGCTGTATCTGAGAAGAATATTAAAGATCTATTTTTTGGAATAGAATAAGATGTGGATATGGCATTTATAGCTTTCATGTGAAAGGCAGCAGATGTCCATGCAGTTTTGGGGGGTAAAACTAAAAAAAAATCATAATTAAAGTTGAGGACCATGAAAGAATTTTAAGATTTGACTAAATCTTCAAGATATAATGGTATTTTTTTGTTTTAAAAAAGAGCATGCTAAATTTGGGTACAAATGCTAGAAAGGTCTTCCTTGCTAAAAAGATAACTAGAAGGTGTAATCAAGTTGAAAAATCTGTTATTTGTGCCACTAATGTAAAAAGCATGATTAAGAAACGGGCAGTGATCTAGCCATGGAAGTGATTGCATTAAACTGTCTGAATAGACTGCCAAAGTAGACTCACTGATCTAATAAATATTTCCATTCCAATAAACATTTATTAAGTGTCTACTATGTGCTCAGTGTTGGAGATACAATTAACAAAAAGAAAGATATTGTCTGCCCTCAAGAAGCTTACAAAATAAAAGGTGAGACTCACAAGGAGGCAGGAAAGCAGGATGAGAGAAAGGGGAGAAAGAGGATGGGAAATTAGGGAGTATCTCTTGTAGGAACATCTTATTCTTTGAAGTTAAAAATAGGCAAAGAATAGATGCAAAATGGAGTGAGCTGAGAGTCCAGTTTCTGCCCTCTATAAAAGAAGGCACTGGGAGAAGCTTAGTACTGCAGCCTTCAGAACTTTATGAAGTCAGAGGGGAGAACAGGTTGGGAAAAATGGTGTTAATCAAGGCTTGAGTTAGCATGAGTTTGTCCTAGAGAGGTATATTTTTCTATGGAGCTGAAACCATGTAGAGCAGCAATTGCAAAGTTCTGTTGACTAAAACAACTCTAGAAGCCACATGAATGAAACATCAGATTGCCCCCAAAGCAAGAAATATCAACTTTTATTGAAAACTATTTGAGGCCTTCTTCTGTCTGCCTCATATAACCAAGGATTATGCTTAAGCTGCTGGTACCATGAAGACTTTCTTTAAATATTACATTGGAGCCATTATTGTTTTCATTAAGTCTGGAAAGTTTGCTCATCAGATGAGCCAGGTACCAAAACTGGGTCCCCAACATTACTGTGACTCATAGTAATCACACCAGGTTCAGTTGTGCCAAAGAACCTTACTTGTGTGCAGGAACTCCAACCTTAAGTTTATTAACTAAGAACAAAATCCAGAACTGAAAAAGTTTGGGAAAATTTAGTTTTAGCAGAGGAAGGGCCAAAAAATGGGTGAATTCCTTTATCTGGTGTCTGTAAGTTACATATTATACAGGATTCAAACAAAGGAACAAAGAAACACAAGCTTGACTGACCAATACAAAGGTAGATTGCTTAAGATGTAAAATAACAAAAAACTTTACTAACATCAATATCTGAATCTGACTTGGTTTTTGGTCAGTATGACCCAAATCCTAAGTTAATCGTAAAACATATCCCATCAATAAGCAAATGGCCTGGTTTCTTAGACACAGGGTTATGTTCAAATAATACTGTGAAGTTTTCCCACAGAATAAAAGATGTGGACCTCAGGATAAATTTTGGCAAAGTTCATGTCTTCTTTAAGAAAGATGATGTAACTGTTGTACTGATTATTTGCTGTCTTGATCAGGACTTCATCAATACTAGATATGTGCTTTCATTTCAATAAAAAGGAACTTGAACCTCCTCATAACTCCAGCACTCTACCTTTGCTTTTTTTGTCTGAAAATAAATGCTGTGCATTAATGGCCATTAATGACTTTAGACACCAGAAAAGAAAGATTAATGTATCTTCTTAAATATTAGAACTTTCTTTCCTTACTTATGAACAAGAGCTAATATTCTCTGAGCTATGTGAGAGGTAGCTTGGCATATTGAATAGAGAGAGACCCTCAGGGTAAGAAAGACTTAGATTTAAGTACATCTTTTGACATACTTTGGCTGTGAAACCTTAGTCAAATCATTTAGCTTCTCAATAATTTTAGGCCCATTGAAGGTGGGTTCAGATTAAGTGGGAAAAAAACAACATCTGAGCCTCTAAAAAATGCAGCAAAAATGGGAGAGAAGAAGAGAGAAAGTAAAGTGACAAGGAGAAGAGAATTGGGAAGTAGAGGGAATGGAAGGAGAAGGAAGGGAAGAAGTGACAATACTGTCTAAGGTCTTCATATACGATTTGTATTGGTGAAATAAAAATGTCCTGCCTAGGATCTAAATGAGAAACAGAATAGGAAAAGATTTTTTATTCTTATTTTTAGTTGTTATTTTTAATAATTGTTATTCTTAATAAAATTCTTATTCCTATTTGTTTTTAATAAAATATTGTTATCCTTAATAAAATAAAAATTTATAGAACATATAAACATAAAAATCTTAAGTAAAAATTCTTATTGCAGTAAATACATATAATACAACTTTGCAAATTGAAATTTTTTATGCAAATTGCAACTAACTACTAAATGCAGCTGCTTTTTGTTTTTCAACAGAATGTTAATTTAAAAAATTTTTAAATTATAATGTGATTCTTTTTATTTAAAAAACTAAAATAATACAGTTGGAAATATTAAAAAAAAAAAAAAAAAAAAAAAACAGGGGACAGCTAGATGGTGCAGTGGATAAAGTACCAGTCAGGAGGAACTGAGTTCAAATCAGATCTCAGACACTTGTAGCTGTGTGACCCTGGGCAAATCACTTAACCCCAATCACCTCAATAAAATAAATAAAAATAGATTATATTTTTTGGTAAAACATGTAGGTTATTTATTCTTTTATAATAAAAGAATGCCTAAAATGTTAACATTTACATTTTATCTTAATGAAATTTATTCTAAATTATCAATTTTCAATTTTATTCATGAATATTTGATTCAGGAAAATTTTGTTGGCAGGGCAAACCAAGAACTGAAGAAAATCAAAAAGAAGTTTACTAAGTCATCTAACAGAAGCTGAAAACAGTGACTTGTTCTCTGAGTCTCTATAAATTTTACATTCATAGAATTCAAACAAACAAGGAAACAATAGCTAAATTGACCTGCACAGAGTCAATTTTTAGATAAGACATGTGGTTTGCTTAAAATGTATAAATGGAGAAAACTCCTTACGTTAATCTTTGGATTTGTTTTCCTTGGAAGGGTTTTGGGGTCAGTCTGAATTAACCATTAAACAAATCTGTTTCTAGCAACAGGTGTGGTCTCTCAGTCATGCAGGGCTAGTTTCAAACAATGCCATAAGTTTTTCTCTGTTTCCCCACTTTGGGGCTTAAATCTTCCCCTCCCTGCCCACACATACAACATTTCTATATTAGCTGAAGCACAATATCAGGAGCAAAAAGCTAGATCAAAATTGCAAAAAGAAGTTCATTAGAATAATCTGAATCAGTGAAGGCACTACCTCCACTGCTCATCCTGTCAAAAACTTGATGGAATTCCTTCAAGGAGTCACAGAGGGCAAATTTGTGGCAAACTATTCCCATCTTCTCATAATTATAGATATAAAGTTGAGTAAGCATTAGTGGATGTAAATCAGTAGACTTAGATTTGCACTAAAAACCAAATGAATGATACAATATAGATTTTCCAGAAAATGAAAGAACACATATAGCCACAAGTATCACAAAAAGCTTTTGTTTTTTTAAAAGAACAGATTCACAATCTCATGCTTCCTTCAATGTTATAAAAGTTGAAGGAATTTAGTTAATAGACTCATAATCTTATACATATATATGTATATATACATACACACACTAAGTAAACATACCTAGCTGAATATATTTTTATGTAAATGAAGTTACAGGTTACTGGTTAAATTACATTTACTTAACTCATTTCTTCTTGGCCATCTCAATTAGCTGTCTGATACTTGGAAAAATATTCTCCTGGAAATTCTGGAATAGATCTCATTCCCAGGATAGTTCTAGAGAGCTATTCCTCATAAATTTGATTTTCCCAGTGACTTGTTCACATGGCAAAAAACCAATTCAAACTTTATGGCATTAACCTTATACTTGTTATTTTGTCATTATTCTTAATAAAAAAATTGAAAGAGTTATTTTTATATCCCATTTCTTAGGAAAACAATCTGATTTTGTTGCTTTCTCAAAGTAAAGTTTACTACTCAAGTTTTAAACTTTTACATAAAATTTGAAACAAAAATTTTACATCTTTATCACATCAGATTTTCTGTCCTAATTCTCCCTGTTAGAACATATATTTTCCTCGAATTATCTATAAAGAATAAAAGTTTAAGAACCTAATCTTGTAGATGAATATATAAAATAGATAACTATCAATGACCCCAAATTCAGAACATAGAAATTAAAAATAATAAAATATTTTGTATTGCATCCTATTATAGTAATTCAAATATTTTTAGTATTGTAACGACAGGATTTATCATATACAAAAACTTTTACAATTTCCCTGGCCTTGTTATAGAAATTTGTTATGGAAGGAAGGAGGACATGGCTATAACAATATCAAAACTAACCCTTCAAGGGCATAGACTGACATGACATAAGCATAAGAAGATAAGGCTTCCTTAGATCTGTTTAATTGTAGGTAATAGTCACAACCAATCATGCAGAAAAGTACTACATTATTCAGAAGGTATCATAGCCAGGCTCAGAATTAACTAAGAGGAAAATTGTCTTATTCAGAAGAAAAAGGACAGTGGGGGAAATTGAGTCAAGAGAATCCTACCATTGTATTTGTAATTTTCCCAGGTACAGACATCCACCTGTAGCAGTTCTCAGATTGCAATTTCTTTGAGCAGCATATGAAATTTCCCTTAAGTGGGGGATTATTGACTTAATGATCTTTCAGGCAATCAGACTTGAAATCAAAACTCAGAATATCAAAATATACTCTCAAGAAATTTTTCCTCAAATCTCTAATCATAGCTTTAATACAGCAATTATTTTTCTCATGTTGTATTAACAGTTAATGATAATAATATAGTATTATGTTATTTCATCCTTTATAGTTTAAATCTGCTTTAGAGCAGAAATCAATCATTAGAAATTAAGACAATAATCACATTATATGATTAAACATATATGATAAATACATGATAATTTACTCAAAACCCAGGAAAACATCAGCTATCATTAGCCTTAAGACTGACAAAAACTTTTTCTTAAGATACTGCATATTGACCCCTAATACACACAAAAATAAAATTTTTAAATCTTGTACTGACTTTGCTTAAAGATATAACTTCGATATTAATTATTCAACTATTCCAGATGCAATTTCATAATTTCTATAAACAATAGTCAAACAATTTATTAAATAAAAGTCACTCTTTATAAAATAAACTTGTAAACCTTTTATTTTAGTGGTGAGAGATCCTAATTTCTTATGAAATGACTGTTTTTTTAAACTTTACAATATTTTTTTAGCATCTCTCAAATTTTTGATCTTGAAATAAAAAATGCAAAAATTCAATAAAGTGTACATTGCAATTGTGCACAATAAGATGAGGTTGTAGAGGGGCAAAGCATAGATGTGAATATTTGTTTAAAGTACAAATTCTCAGAAATGTTCAATTCATTACATTAAATTCACAAGGTATTATTCAGATTATTTATATTATTATGTGTGGGCATTTAACATAAAATATATCTATATTTGTTAAAATTTGCATTAAAATTTATAACTACTAAATTGTCTAAAATGACAGAATGGGAAAATGTCAATTGTTGAATTCAACTGATCCAACCATTGTGGAAAGCAATCTGGAATTATTCCCAAAGAATTATTAAATTATTAATACTCTTTAACACAGCAATAATACTACTTGATAATATCCAAAGATGGCTAGGGGAAAAGGGAAAGGAAAACCTATATGTTTAAAAATGTTTATAGCAGCTCTTTTTGTGGTAGAAAAAAATCTGGAAACATCAGGGATGTTTATCAATGGGAGAATGGAGAATGAACAATTTGGGGTATATGATCATGATGGAATATTATTATGCTATAAGAAATGATGAGGTCAATGATTTTAGAAAACCATGTAAAGACCTGCACAAAATAATGAATAATGAAATGAATAGAACCAAGAGAACACTTTATATAGTAAAAAAAAAAACAATTTAAATAACTATATTGTGTATAGTAACTCAGCAATATTGTTTCAAGAATGACTTTGAGTAAGTTATTTTGTCCATTATAAATCCCCAAATTAACCATAAAGGACACATGAAGATACTATCTGCATCCAAAAAAAACAACTGATAAATAGAAGTATATATTGAACATTTTTTACAAATAATCTTATTTATGTCTAATGATAGTCATTTATAGGGTGGGGACAGCTAAGGGGGAAGGAAGAAAAAAGGAAAAATATAGAAATTTCCATAATAATTTTGCTATTTGAAAGGAATAGCAATTATCCATAGAAGATTTGTAGTTTCATATGCAATTATTTTTTAAAATTGTATTATGTTATGGAAATGCTTATTTTATCCTATAAATTAAAGCTAAAAAAATTTACATTCAAATATGATTATATTTTGTTCTAGATACATAATTAGTTGTTCCTTTTTTCAGCCTAAGCTAGATTATACCTTATAAGTTAAATCAAATTCCAAAGCCATTAAAACCTGTTTATCTTCTCCTAGGTAAATTCTTTAATCTTCTGTGATATGTAGAATAGTGTGTATATAGTTTTCCCTATCCATTGGGTTATTTCTGTATTTCTGGAACTATTCTAGGAGCTGGTATATTCAGGAATGCGTCTGGAACAGAACATCTTGTTGGTAGAAAGGTAATGTGTGCAATGTGCAAAGCTCCTGGCCCTTGCAGTAAGTCTAATTCAGGTTAGTGCTAGGATAATCTGTTCTACCATAAGAGAAGAATGGGGGGCAGCTAGGCGGTGAAGTGGATAGAGTTACCAGTCCTGAAGTCAGGAGGACCTGAGTTCAAATCTAGCCCTAGAAACTTAACACTTTCAGGTTGTGTGACCCTGGACAAGTCACTTAACCCCAAATGCCTCAGCAAAATAATAATAATAAAAGAGTGGGAATAGGTTTCCTTTTTCATCTTCTTCTTTGTGAAATCCTAATATTGTCACATGGGAACAAATTATTTAAAGCTTAACGGTTTTTTTCTTAGTAATTTTTCATTGATGTTTTCTGTTTCATATATCACCATACTCTTATTATAAGTAATTTGGAGCATTTTTTTCATGTGATTGTGAATATTTTGCAATTCTTTTGAGAATTGTTTCTTTATATCCTTTGACCATTTATTTACTGGGAGAATAGCTATTAGTCTTACATATACTTATTATTAATCTACATATATTTGATATCAAATCTGATTTTTTAGACACTTTGTAGTTTTTTTAGGAATAGGATTTCCTTTTCTCTAATTGATTCCTGTGTTTTGTTATTATATAAAAATGCTGTTGATTTCTGAGGATTTACTTTGTAGTGGGCAACTTTGCTGAAGCTATGAATTGTCTCAATTAGTATATTGCTGATTCCTTAGGGTTTTCCAAGTAAACTATCATGTCATCAGCAAATAGAGATAGTTTTTATTTCTATTTCACCTATCTTCATGACTTTAATTTTTTTCTCTTGTCTTATTGTTGTTACTAACATTTCTAATAATATATTAAATAATTGTGGGAAGTTTGGGCATCCTTGTTTTATTTTTGTATATTTGGGGAAAGGTTCTACTGTATCCCCATTGCATATTGCTTTTGGTTTTAGAGAGATACTTTTATGATTTTTTAAAAAGTCCCTCCATGATTAAACTTTTTAGGATTTTTTGGCAAATAAAAAGTAGTATACTTTGTCAAAGGCTTTTTTAAAGTACCTATTGACATAATTGTGTGGCTTGGGATATTTGGGATTTTAATATGTTGATTGTTTTCCTAATGTTGAACTATTCTTGTATCTGTAGTATAAATCCCCTTGATCATGAGTGATTTCCTAGATAAATCTCTAGGCTGTAATCAGATTTTATCTAGAAATTTTAGTCAATATTCATGAATGAAACTGCCTTCTGTGGTTTATTTTCCCCTAGTTTAAATATTAAGACTGTATTTGTCTCAAAAAAGAATTCTGATAAGTTTCTTTCTAAATTTGGGGGAATAATTTTTGAAGTGTGGAAACTATTCTTTAAAAGTTTGATAGCTTTCTCATGTAAATCTAACAGGTCCAGGGTTCTCCCTCACTCCTTTGATAATTCCTTTACAACTAGATCTATTTCCTTTTCTGACATTGTATTATTTAAAATTTCTATTTGATTTTCTGATAGCTTGAACATTTTATATTTTTGAAAGTTTTATTCTATTTTTTGTATCATCAGTTTTATTAACTTTTAATTATGTCTAGTGGGGAAACAGCAAAGTTAATATTACCTTTGTATTGATTTCTATTTCATTAATACCACAAAGTAATTGATTTTATATTGTATTAATTTTATAATTGGATTTTCATCCCCCTGGTTTGAGTTTAGCTCAGGAATTCAGTTGAGTCTTGGGATCAGTGAGCATCATTTTCCTGTTGTTGGTTTGTTTATTTTTTTTTTAAAACTGTATTTTGGATTCCGGTATCCTGGAACATACAAATAGCTGAAGTTGTCTTATCTTTTGGTGCACAGTTACTGATTTGAGAATATCTGAAAAGTTGTGGGGATTAGAGAAAATGTCTAATCTATTATTTGCTGCTCTCGTAATGGAAGTATAAAGCTTAGGTTTGGCTTACTTCATATGTCTTAATGTATAAAATGAATCAGATGTGGAACAGATATTTATTGCCTTCACATAGAAAAAAATGCTAATGGATATAAAAGACTCATGGTGCACATTTATAGAACAATTTAAAACAGGATTTGGAAACTTATAATTTCTCACTTCCAAGGAGGCTGATAGTTAAACTTCATCAAACCATAAAGCAATTTGCAGATTATTAATTAGGCATTTTACGTTTCACCTCACATCACCACACATAGTTTAAATGACTCCTCATTTGTACCTCCTTGTAAAATAAGCCAGGTTTGGGCCAGTCCACTTGGCAGTGGTCCTCTTCTCCAAATTACTAAAGTTATTGTTGGATTCTCCTTTCCTTGCCACCTTGAAAGCAATGCTCAATTACCTATTTAGGAGAAAAAAAAAAGAAGATAACCATCTGAGACAGACATATAATTCAGTCCACATTCCACCTGAGAAAGTTATCAGAGTGAAGAAAAGAATGTAAGCCATCCTTGAACCTCCTTCAAGAAAAGTCTAAAGACATATTACTTGCAACATGGAAGACTCAGAGCAAAGAAACTGAAGCTGTCTCTTCTTTAATTGATATAGCACCCCATCATTTCTGCTGCTATTATGGGCCTAGTTGAGTCCTAAGGGCCAAGCAACATTTGTCAATGCTTTTCAGATCTAGATCACCAAATAGCTGAAAGCAGTCAAGGAATTTGTCATTTCCCCCATATGGTTAGTCATACTTGTGGTCAGCTAGAAGCAAGTAAGGACTATCTGTGCATACTTTGTATTACACACACTTTTTTGGGGGACAAGAAGTAAATATTTCAGTTTTATGTTTTCTCTCTATGATTAGATTAACCTTTGGAATAAATACTATTTTTTAAAAATACAATATATCTTTTAAGAATATATTTACTTCTTACACCCATTTGTTGCTGCTAACTTTTGTTGTGTTGAAGATTATCTATCGATAGAAGATCAAATTACTATAAATTCATTTTCTTTGACCAGTATAGTACATGCTCTGGGATTATAATATCAAACCCCCCAGATCAAGAATATTTCTACCTGAAAAATTCTGGGAGTAATTTTTATAGGTAATAAGGTGTTTAAAAAAAATGTTAGGTCTAAACAAGTTCACAAGCCCTCATCAATGTGCTTTTCAATTGGTTATCTACAAACACCATTTAACAGACAGATTTAGCTTGTCAAAAGGTATTTACTCAGCCAGTATAAGACGTGGAAGGACACTTTCCCATAAGTACATAGAGAATCTAGGGGAAAAGTGAACTCAGGATTAGAATACATGATGTGGCAAAGAGGGTAGCTACTGGAAGTTCTTTAGTTAGAATTTTTTTTTTTTTATTTCTCTCATGATGTTTTCATGAAGTTCCCCTTATGTTTGTTATACCTTTACTGCTGTATTTTTTATACAGGCTTTTCTAAGTGGATCTGGTTGTCCTCAATGACAGATGGAGCCCCTGATACTAACTATGGTTATTTCCAGGACACAGCTAGGACACAGATGAGAAATCCAAATTTTCTGCTCTTTTCAAAGTTCTGAAAATATTCCTCTGGTCAAGGGGGGATACAGGAGACAGAGGCCCTTTTCCTCCCTAGGCATCTCAAGAGATTCCCTCTCAGGGGTTTGGCTGAAATTGTTCTTTTAGCACATCCCAAAAATGCTTGGTTCAAAACTTATTTGGTTGTTTTATACAACCCCCTCCCTGTTCACCTCAGGGTGTGAAAGAATCTCCTTAGTCGGTTCCAATACACTTTCTATCCAACTTCACTCCATTTCATCCAGTGATTTTCACTTCTAAATTGATCAAGGATTACAACGTAATGCTACTGAACAGATGGATTGATTGAATCAGTCTAGAGCGATCAAGACCTTGTTTACACTTAATCCATACTTCTGACTTATTCAATTGAAAATAAGGAATTACTGAGGTAGCTATGGAACAACCAGCTTAACATATAATCATAAATGTAAAATATTGATTTTTTAAAGCTTTCCCTCCCCTATACTCAGTGTCCTTGAATCTGAGAAAATACAATGAATGGCTCATAAATGAAATTTTAAAAGCTTACTTATATAAATTTCCTTTCCCATTTGTGGGATGAGAATAATGGAAAAGATGATTAAAGGTCAATATTTCAAACAACTGGGACACAAGTTTAAAAGAAATGATAATCATCTTGTCAAAAGATATTTAATGAATCTTCCCTTTTAACATCTTTTCAGTTGCTGTAATAATATAACAGTTTTTGTCAGCACAAATCATTTTGTGACACATTTAGAAAAACTATATTTTAATCAAAAAACCTGTTAGGTTTTTAAAATAGACAATTAAATTTGTTTTTGTAAACCTGAAAAAGCAAGTGTTTTGAAGCAATTCCCAATAAGAAAAGTACTATTTGGAAGTAGGAGTGTGTGTGTGTGTGTGTGTGTGTGTGTGTGTGTGTGTGTGTGTAGAAGGCTTGAACTTTATAGTTAAGGTAAATGAGAAAATGAAAATATTAAATCTGCCCAACAAGGATAAAGACAGCTCTAGTGGAAAGTTTACGTTGCAACAATTTCCAGAACTCACTGTTATGTATTTAAGACCGCCTGTCAGTTCTCCCACTCTTCTGGTGAGTGGCCTACACGATTTTCTATTCTTTTCTTTTCTCTTCTATTTTTGGGGAAAGAAAAGGACGAGAAAAAGCTTTGGGTGTAGTATGGATTATATGCGTTTCTTATAAGACAAATAGTCGACCTCTGTGGTGCACAAATGCGCGTTACTGCGCGTGGCTCGGAGGTGGTGTGTGCACTATTTTCTGCTTTGCTCTCAGACAGGCACATAAAAGGAAAGGCGGCTGCTGCATGTCTCAGCCTTCTTTCCCTCAAATGCCCTTTGCTGCAGGTTTATGATTACAGTATGGGGCTGCTCCCTCCCCTCCCTCTTTTCCCTTTCTCCTCCCCCTCTGGTTTGGCCAGCAGCGGTGTCTGTGCTGGGCTTCGATCGTGGTTCTAGCCTGGCTCTCAACCAAACCACCTCCTTATTTGTCTGAAGGCAACCACATATCTAGGAGAAGATGGGAAGGGCTGCCCCCGGCGAGTACAAGAGCGTGATGGACAGATGAGCGCTCCAATCGGCTTCTCCAAAGATGGTTTAAGCTAGGAAGCTCCAGCAAACAGGCTCCAGGAGCCAAGGAAGGGAACAAAAATCGAAGGGTGGGAAAAGAATTAGGCGAGGGGGGAATACGGGGAGCGGTGGAGGGCTTTAGGGGCTTAGCCTGGGGGCCGCGGAGGTAGCCTGAGGCTGCACCTCGTGGAGTCTGTGAGCTGTGCAGGGATTGGTGCAGCAGTCGGACTGTGGGGGACTTTGAGGTTCAGTTTATTGCCGAGTAAGCAGTCTGGTTACACCGCGCCAAGGGTTGGGCGGGTGGAGGGAGCTGGCTAGGGGCCAGCCAAGCTCAGAATTAGCTCATTGTTCAACAGAATCAGCACAGGCCACCCAAGCCCAGCCTTGGGGGAGGAAGGGAAAGGGGAAAAAAGACCGAGACAGAGTGACAGAAACAGACCCAAAGGCAGACAGACGTACGCGCACACACACGCGCATACACAGACGCACACGCGCACGGGGAGGAGAGAAAGAAAGAGTGGTAGAGACATACCCCCCCTCCTTTTTTTTTCCCCTAAGACTGCTCTTCTTGGAAGTGGGGTCGGGTCAACCCCCCTTCTATCTCCCTCCCTCCTTCTTTCTTCTTCGTCCCCCTCCCCCACTGCCTTTCTAGCGTGGTGCCCCCTTTTCATCCACATTTGTGTTTCAGGTGTAGAGAGGACAGAAAGTGGACAGGGAGCAGGGGCTTTTGTCTGTAAGTATATGCAATTCAAATATACAGCCTTAAGCTTTTCTCTGTGTTGATTTCTTTCTTTTGGTCTTAGCAGAACTCACCAAACCTGCAGCATTCATAGATTTTCCTGTAAATTCTGAAGAGCAAAAGTATACTTTTAAAAAATTTTTGTCATTTTGGTCCTGCTGCTTTAATGCTGCAATTTAACTTGGGATTTTTAAAAAATGCACAAATAAAGGGGGAAGAATTGAATGGGGGGAGGGGGGAAGGGTGGGTGTTTTTTTTTTTCCGTGTTTTTATTTTTTTCTTTCTTTTTTATTTTGATAGTGGTGATACTCATAAAGCAGCGACAAAGAATGATTTTTTTTTTAAATCATTAAATGCACTTTTGGTATGTCCAGGCTCCAGGAATTTCCTTTCTTCTTATAAAATGATTTACACCCTACCCCCTTTACCCTTAGATTGGATTGCTTCCTAGGTTGCTTCCCAGTGTATTTTTAGAGCATTCATTCTTTCATCAGGTTTCTGCTTTTTCTTGGGCAACCCTTAAACTTTGGAGGTGCTTAAAAATGGTATTGCTATTTTCCCCACTCGTTGGCAAAAGTAGTAAATTGTTCTGCATTTGCACATATACTATTCGTGGATATAGTCTGTGAATATGACACCTTTTCCGAGAACTTTTAGTCCCTTTTACCCTCATTTTTACCACAACTAATGCTAACAAAAGAACTGTATTGTTGTACTATATAATACTTTGAGGGAGAAGATAACCACAGCATTTAAACGAGTATATTAATTAAAAGGACATAATGATACATATAATTGATTTTTTTTTTTGATTATGTAGGGTTTTTTTTTTAATGGAAGGTTATGTAATGCAGTGCCATTTCCAAAAATATCCATTCTCAGGCATTACATGCTAGAAGGGTGATTCTTCTTTTGCTCTTTTGATTGCAAAAATGTACCCAGTAGAGACTGGAAACAATGAACAGCCTTCAGGCAACAGCAAATGATCTTTTTTTATTGCCTCATTTTTAAGAGGGTAAAAAAAGTTAATTTAGTATAACTTAAAGAGTGCTAAGAATTAGTCCAGGACTCTGAAAACCCAGGTGTCTGGAATTCCTTTGTCCTGTATTTAAGCCTCTACAGTACTGAGGCACTTAAAAGTATATTCCAATAACTATGTGTGGCCAGAACAATTTGCATGTATCTATTTAAAAACAGTAAATATTATACATAGCTTATTTGTCTTTGTACTATCCAAATTATTTTCTATTTGTTGTTGGGGTAGTGAGGTCATTTGTCTACTTTTAAAATATTTTGCAGATTGGCTTTCTTGGACTAAAGAGCAAAGGAGTGCAGTCCCAAGACTTAAGATTCTCAAAATGGTAAGATTTTCAAAATGCTAATTAGAGCAGAAATACCAAAGTTTCCTATAACATAAAATATTAATATCCATTTGCCCCTTCTAGCCCTGTTCTTCTGTTCATGTCCCTCATCCTCATTCTCTTACACTTGGCAAGCTGACCTGATAAGAATTTATCCTTCATTATTCTGGGCATTTACCATATGGTAATTGTGAATTATAATTCATTTTCATTCACTTTAAATAAAAACCTGAAATTTCTCTTTAAGAGGCAAGATTTATTTAACTGAATAACAGAAGCTGTTTTGTTCATCAAGGAGGGAGACACATTGTGGGATGTGTATAGAGGGGACTTTGATGCCAGAATTCAAACAAAGCAGTGTGTCCCTTACTAGATAGCCTGTCTACAAAAATTAGGTCGATGGATGTAATTGGTGAAAAAGCTGCTGACCTTATGTTATTCTTGGGCATTAGCACTTAAGGGCAAAAAGCTATGTATGATTTCTCTGTTGTGCTTTTAGTTTAATTACTGAAATGTATTAATGCCAATTTTTGTGCTGATTAAATTGATACATACCTTGTCAAGCATGTTGACCTCTCAAATATATATATATATATGTATATGACTTTGGTAATGGCCTTTGATAAAGGTTTTGACCCCCAAGAGAATGGGAGAGTTCGGTCCCCAATTACTGATTAAAGAAATATGGAACAGTGCATTAAGGACTTTTAAACTGCAAAGTTTATGTGTCATAAAACTCAGTTAAAAACAGCATGTCCTGTCATGAATTTTCATACTCTTTAAAACATGCCTTTACCACTCAGAATTGTGTGATTTCCAAGTATAGTTCTTTATAGGGGTGGTATTTAACGAATCAGGACAAATGCCAATATTTTTAATGCTTTCTTTTGAGAATAGCCCAGGCTTACACTTCTATAGGGGGAAAAATGAATCTGAGCCAATTACATGAATTTAATATGAATTTTTATCTCAAGGAAGCTTTTCACTTAGTTTTTGCTCTCCATTGTAGGGCCACTCAACATGTGATTTAAAAAAAAATGGAACTTAAAAGATAAGGAATCCATTTAGTAATGAAATACGATATTCTGCTTCATAAAAATAAGGAATTTGAGTTAGGAATTGAAAGAAACAGAGAATCTGTCATCATGATTATTTCTTTAGTTCAATCTAAGCTTTTAAATCTGTCCTAAAATGGAGTGAATTAGTATGGATTGTACCAAAAGTAAATAATCCCTAAATAACTTTTAATTACCTCTAGAGTTAAGTAACTCTCAGAGACATCTACCTGAAGCCTTCTCTTTTCCTCTCTTGGTTAAACAACCAAGGACCTAACCACCTTGAGATATTCTGGAGAATCTGTGAAGGTATACAAGTTGTCTTCTCTGAATAGCATTTGGTCATGCATTTAACAAAGCAGATCACCAACTTTTTTAAGCATGATATGACCAATAATCCTGCCAGCAGATGGTCCCATAAAACCAACAACAGCAAATAGCAGTTTTCAGTAGTAGTTAATGAAATACTCTTTACAGAAGGCTGTATACAATAAATCTAAGAATAAAAATTTGAAACTTTGGATGCAGGCAAATGTGATTTACAGCTACATGTTGCAGATTTCTTTCTTTTGTCAATTTAATATGGTGGCAGAACTGGAAATCACAGTTTGTTGTTCTTGGAAGGATTTTTACTCGTGAAAAGTCTGCAACTTTTTGGTGTTCCTTTTCATCAAGATGTCAGTCCTTTTTGGCAGTAGCCCATTGTCTGAAATAAAAACATTGTGTGTAATTCCAAGTAACTAACTTTCTAATAATTTTTGTATCTTGGGAGGTCTGGTCTCTAAAATTCTTTGTACAGTTCAATATAAAATATGGAACCTGATTTTTGGAATTACCTTGCATCTTTTTGTTTTTATTTCTTGACAAAAAATAAATTATACCATTTTTTCTTGGTATTATTAATAAAAACTTTTTAGATCATTATCACTAAATTGAGGAGAGGGTTGAAGATTTAGTCCACTTTTAAACAATTGCTAGTAAACAATTTATGTGCATAATTTGGGAAATTGCTTTTTCTATTAAAGTTTGCTTTTCAGGTTGCATAATTTAAAATATTGAAGAATATTTGAGTATGTTTATCCTGCTTAATAAAGGGCTTTCTTAAATGCACTTTTATAATTATATCACTCCAGGATAACATACATTCATGATATATGTGTATAATATACATACATGTATATAATATATATACATATGTATGTATATATGTGTATATATATATATACATATACATATATACATTTACAAAATGATACAGTATACATGATGATTTTTTAAATATTCCAAACCAGGGTGATTTTTTTTTCTAGAGGTTTTATTATAGGACTGTTAATGGTAATTCATCTTTATAATAATGACTGTGGGATACTCTGTGTGTGTGTGTGTGTGTGTGTGTGTGTGTGTGTGTGTGTGTGTGTTTTGCTGAGACAATTGGGGTTAAGTGACTTGCTCAGGGTCACACAGCTAGAAAATGTCTGAGGTCAAATTTGAACTCAGGTCCTCCTGACTTCAGGGTTGGTGCTCTATCCATTGCACCCCCTAGCTGCCCTGTACTGCAGATTCTTAATCTATCTTCTGAGTCATCACAAAATATTATATTATGTTCAGTATTTTTTTTATTAGTAAATGTACTATATTGCTTTATTGAAATCTGAAAATTGGTTGTCCAGAAGTGGTATATGTAGGATAATTCTCAGCTAACTATAATAATTATAGCACCCTGAATGGCCTATTCTTAACCATTTAAAATACAAATGAATTTACTGTGTGTGATTTTCCTTATTTCAACAGTAGAGTAAGTGCAAAAGTAGACATTATGTTCTTAATCATTTACATATTTTGTGCTTAATTTTGATTTCACAAATTGTTTCATTTTGCAGCACTTATAAATTCTTTTATTTGTTCAGGAGAATACAAAAGTATTAATAAGAAGAAATCAAAACTACTTATGAATCATATAAAATATGAGAAAATAAAACATTGTCATTAAATATTGTTTATTAAATAAACCAAATTACTGATTTAGGGATCAGAGAAACAATAGAGTTGCTTCAAAATGTATTTTGCTGTGTAGGCACAATATGGGATCATTCTGATTTAGTGAACAGAGTTGAGAATAATTTATAGTTCTCCCCAAAGGCTAATGATGAGCTTTTTAAATAGATGAGTCAAGCCCATTGTGCTACTCAGGCAACTTTTCTTTCTGAACAGTCTGTGAAATAGTATTCATAATTTTACATTGAGATTCAGTAACTTTTTTGACAAAGTTACCTTCTTAAAAAGACAAAAATTTGAGCAGGAAAAGATCTGATTGGTAGCCATGCTGCTTCATGTTGGAATGTAAATTTATAAGTTGCCATGAGACTTCAGATTGTGAAGTTAATGAGGCAACTTCAGAAGGATATTGCTCCCTATGTATTTTAGCACAAATTGAAGGAGAACCTTCATAATTGTCTGGAAAATTAGGGAGGCTGGGATAATATGGGGATTATATACCTTAGCTCCACCTTCTTCCTTCTTAAAAATTTAGTAATTAAGGCACAATCAGGTTCTTTGAACTGAATTAAGATTATAGCAGTTATGCTTATCAGCATTCATGGATGAGACAATTATGCCTCTCATTTCACAACAGAGAGTTATTTGAACTTCAGCCTCTCAAATGTTTATCATATCCACTTATATTAAATGTCCTAAATGTATTCATTATTTTAAAAATTCTTTGATGAAGCCATTTAAAACTGAAGGACACTTCAGTATTAGGGAATACCCATTTGCTTAAGGATGTGTTTGATAGATTTTTACATAAAGTAGTCCTGTACTGATATTAGAATGCATTCTATATAATTTCATCTATGGAGAAAGATGTTAATAATTTCCAAGGTGTTCTGCATTTTTCTTAGTATGATCATTGAATGAAAAGATCATATAAATCCATGTCTTCATAGGTGAGGAAAAGTGGAAAGTTGAGATGATCATCTAGGTAAATGAGGTGAAAAACTTGGTTTTGAATTATTTGAGTGATTCACCTTTATGCAAAAAATGTCTTATCTGTAGAATTACCTCAGTTCTGTTATATATTTGCTGATAGGGTTTTAGTAACACTGGTATGTACAGGAAAAGTGTCAGACTACTCAGACTTTCTTAGAAAGATTGGGCATGAAAACCTATCTGAATTCATGGAGGTGGAAAGTCTAATCTGTTTAAGCTTAGAAAATGGACTGTTACCATTTGTTATTGAAAAAGATATATGGAAGATTTGAATTTTAATTTTTATGTCTCTAAAGAAATTAAATTTATCATGAGGTCCAGGACATATCTATGCAAGTTTTGATAACTAAAAATATAGCACATGGTCTAAATTTAGTTCTAATGGCTATTTTTATATGCACTTCTAGGTATTCCTTGCAGTTATTTTTCCTTGAAGAGATAGTCATACTGAGTAGAAACTAACTCTTACCAAGCATTATTAGCAGATCTAATGGTTTGAAGACCTTAACATCACAATGCCAAATATTAATGAAGGATATTTATCTGGAAGCCACTTAACAAGATCTTAAGTATTAGGAACTAGAAAAATAAATAACAGGGATAGTTTATATAGTGTACGTATTCACACAGAAGTATTAAATGTGGTATTATATACTAAATTAGAAATTTTACATTGATTTTTAAAAATAACTTTTTGTTACATATTTGATTTTTGTGAATTGTAGGTAATTCATGGCTTTTTCACAAATGAGCAAATAGGTTGAATAAACTCAGATTCGCTTTTTATATTTAATTATTTAAATTCATTAGAAAGATCCCATTGATGAGGAAAGTGAATCTAGCCAGCTGTCAGAAAAGAAGAGCAAGTTGGCTGCATTTTTGACAAGATACATGTGACAAGGCTTCTATCTGGTGAACTCTGACAGTCTTGTTAACAGCTCTGAGGTGCATGGTGTGGAGGTGGCACTCTGGATTTGAATAGAAAGGAGCATTCCTAGTTGATTATAGCCATCTTTGCACCTATGTAGAGTTTAAGAAAATTGATGAATAAAGATCTGATTCCTTTGCAAATATTTTGACTCAGTGATTTTTATGGCCATGACCCTAAGAACACAATATTGACATTTTCCCAAATAGAAATCTACCTAATAATTCAAATTATAGAGAACATTTCATTTTACATGCCACAAGATTATGCTTAAAATTCTGAAAGCTTAAAAAAATGATTCTATCAATGAGACTTTAGTAATATGCGAACCAAGAATTACCAGGACAGTCTAGTTTTTAAAAAGGTGGAGGAACTGGAGACCAAATTGCCAACATTGCCTAGATTATGGAGAAAGCAAGGGAGCTCCAGAAAAAAAAAATCATCTGCTTCATTGACTAAGCTAATGACGGATGTGTGGATCACAACAAAATGTGACAACTCTCAAAAGAGATGGGAATACAAAATCATTGTTGTTTACTGAGGAATCTATATGCAGGCCAAGAAGGAACAGTTAGAATTTAACATGGAACAACTGAGTAGTTTAAAATTGGGAAAGGAGTATGAGGATGCTGTGTATTGTTACCTTATTTATTTAACTTAACTATGACTAGAAGAATCAAAAATTGAAATTAAGGTTGCTAATAAATATCACCAGTTTCAGATATGGAGATGATATGACTGATGGAAGAGAGTAAAGAAGAATGAAAGTTTTTAATGAGGGTGAAAAAGAAGAGTGTAAAAGTTTGATGCTATCAAAAAAACTAAAATTGTACAAATTGGTCCCATCAGTTCCTGGCAAATAGAAGAAATGGAAATAGTGGCAGATTTTATATTCTTGGATTCAAAGGTCACTGCAGATGGCAACTGAACTGTGAAATTAAAAAAAAATACTTGATACTAAAAAGCAGAGACTTTACTTTGCTGACTAAAGTCCATATAGTCAAAGTTGTAGTTGTATGTATGGCTATGAGAGCTGGACTATAGGAAAAGCTGAACATGGTGGAAATTGACACTTTCAAATTATGGTGATGGAGAAGATTTTTGAGAGTCTCTTGGACAGCAAGGAAATCAATCAAGCAATACTAAAAGAAATATATTCAAACTATTGATTGGAAGGTCAAATACCAAAGCTGAAGTTGAAGCTTAAGTTGTGGCCATATAATAAGAAAGGATGCATTGGAAAAGGCCCTAATATTTGGAAATAATGAAGGCAAAAGAAAAAGGTGTTGGCTGAAGGAAGAGATGGCTTACAGAAGTAATGAACATGAGTTTTGATAAACTTTGGAAATACAGAAGGTCTGATATGCTATGATTGACGGGGACATTAAAAGTCAGATACGACTGGATAATTGAACCACAAACCAAATAGAAAGCATTTTCAGAATAAAGTGTGCATGTCTGGGACTGTGGCCAAGAGATTTATAATAGAAAATGGAAACTTTGTGCGTAAAACAGGGGATTAATTAGTGTAATCTTAATAAAAACTGAAGGGCCTCTATATTTCTCCATTCTAGTTTCAGATGAAGCAGACCTCCTTGACAAAGACAGTCTCTTATACACTCTTGAGCCCATCCCTCCCATCTTCTCTAGAGAAATCCTCTTTCCTATATTCTTCACTCTTATTTTTGAATATTTCCTTATCTACTGACTCCTTATTTACCCACTTGTTCCCCTTCCCAATCCTTAAAAAATGCTTACTTGATTCTAACATTGCAGCTATTTGATATCTCTACTTCCTTTTTTAATTAACATGGAGAAAACCATCTATACTAGGTATTTCTACTTGATTCTAATTTAAACTCTTAGTAATCCTCTCTCCAACCTCATCATTAAGCTTAAATTTCCCTCTAAAAAGTTACTAGTCATTTTTTAACCAGCTAATTTAGTGCTCTTCTCAATTTTCAACCTTCTTGATCTACAGCATTTGATCCTGTAGATCATTTTGTCATGAATACCCTCTATAATCTATGTTTTTGTGACACTGTTCTTTCAAAAGAAACTTGGGAGATGATGGTATCCTTAGTAGGACTAGAGAAGTTTGTATGAAAGTTAGATTTAGGAAGAAACATAATGGTTTTTATTTTGGACATGCTAAGTTTGGGATATCTGAGAGACAGCTAGCTCAGGATGTTCAAAAGACATGTGGAAATATATGATTTTAGCTGAGGCAGAGAGATTAAAGCTGGATATAGAGAACTGGGAGTCATTTGCATAGAGATGGTAGTTGAACACATGGGAGCTGATGAGTTCATCAGATGAGTTAGTATAGTAGAAATGGAAAGGAGAAGATGGAACAGAACTTTGGGGTTCACACAGAGTTAGTTGGCAGGTCATTGATGGAGAACCAGGAAAGGATAATAAAAAATGGTCAGATAAATAGAGAACCAAGAGAGAAATAGGGTCACAAAAATCTCCCCAACAGGAAAAACAATCTAAAATGCTGCAGAAAGATCAAGGAAGAGAGTTGAGAAAAGGCCATTAAATTTGGAAGTTAGGAAATGATTTGGCAATTTTGTGAAGGATACGTTTATCTTTTTTTTTTTTTTTTTTAAATTGCTGAGACAATTAGGGTTAAATGACTTGCCCAGGGTCACACAGCTAGGGAGCATTAAGTGTCTGAGATCAAATTTGAACTCAAGTCTTCATGAATTCAGGACTCATACTCTATCCACAGCACCACCTAGCTGCCCTGTGAAAGATACTTTTAATTGAATGATGTGGTTAGAAATCTAGATTGCATATGGTTTAGATGAGAACTTGTTCAGCTTGTTAGCTGAGAAAGTGAGACAAGAGCTATCAAGAATATTAGGATTAAATGGGGAATTTATCTTTTTTTTTTTAAAGGACATGGACATTTTTACAGATAGAAGAGAAACCAGAAGATAGAGATTTAAAATTAGAGTGTGAGTGGGGAATATAGTGAGGGCCATATTCTAAAGAAAATGAAAGATCATAGGATTAGAGATACTGCTAATATTCCTTCAGATACTTGACAGTTTCTCAATTTAATAAATACTTTTTTCTTTCTCTCCTTCACAGATATTATCATAGGTTTGATTTTTTACCTTCAATCACAATTATTCTTTTTTTTTTATATTCATGAACTCTCAAATCCCTTTATCTAAACTAAACTTTTTTAGACTGGACTACAACATTTTGAGCTTTGCAAAGCACTTTCCAAATATTTTATCCTCACAACCATCCTATTGGCGAGGTGGTGTTATTATTTCCATTTTACAGATGAGAAAATTGAGGCAGAGTAGTTAAATGACTTACCCAAGTCACATTGCTAGTTTCTGAGATGGGATTTGAACTTGGTTCTTCCAATGGGTCAGTGCTTTATCTACTGCTTCACTAGACTATCTCATATAATTATCTTTATATATCTATATCTATTTCTTGTGCACCCTAACACTGTTCTTTGTCTTTATCATGACTTCTATTACCTACATTTCTCAGTTCTTCCTCAGGCTATCACTTCTTCATCAGCTATACTTTTCTTTTTAATTCATCTTCATTTTATTGTTGATTTGAAATTTTCTCCTTTCCCCTTCCTCTTTCTTCCCTTTTGAGAAAGAAAAAAAAACACATTACAAATATGTATAGTCATGCAAAATAAATTTTGCATTTTGCAAAATGCATTGCAGGAAGAGAAGACAGGTTCTCTTCCTGCCCAAAAAGCCATCCTCCAAAAAAAAGCAAGAAAGAGAAGAAAATATACTTTAATTTATATTCTTGAGTCCATCAGTTCTGTATCTAAATAGTATGGTTTATCATGAATCGTGGTTGTCATTATATCGATTAACATTACTAAGCTTTTCAAAGTTGGTTATCAATATTACTGCTGTTGTATTAATTTTTCTCCTGGTTCTTTTCACTGATCTTTGCCTCAATTCATACCTTTCTTCCCAGGTTTTTTGGAAACTGCCATCTTCATTATTTTTTGTTGCATAGTAATATTCCATTCCATATACTTACTAAGCCATTCTTCAATTGATGAGCATCCTCATAATTCTTTGCCACCACAAACCCCCCCCCCCCAAAAAATTACTGTTAATATTTTTGTATATATGGGTCCTTTTCCTCTTTCTTTGATTTCTTTCTTTTGGATCTTCTAGATGGAACCAGTAGTGGAATTACTGAGTACTTTTTGGGCATAGTTCCAAATGACTTTGTAGAATGAAAGACTAGTTCTAAAAGGACATTAGTTTACCTAGCTTTTCTCATTGTCTTTTAAAAATCATTTAAATTAATTTGATGGATGGTATCACAGAATTGTTTTAGTTTGCATTTCATTCATTATTAGAGATTTAGAGCATTTTTATATAGCTATTGATAGTTTTGATTTCTTCTGAAAATTTACTATATCTTTGGATTAATTGGAGAATGACTCCTATTTTTGTAAATTCAACTTGTTTCCCTATGTATTTGAGAATTGAGAACTTTATTGGAGAAACTTGCTGTAAAGATTTCCCATTTTTCTGCTTTTCTTCTAATTTAACTATACTGGTTTTGCTTGTGAAAAAACTTGGAAAAACTAATTTTTTTTGCCAATTACATATAAAACAATTTTTAAGTTTCATTTTAAAAAATTTTGAGTTCCAAAATTCTCTCCTCTCCTCCACTTAAGAAAGCATACAATTTGATACAGGTATAGCCATGTAAAACATTTTTATATTAGTCATGTTCTGAAAGAAAACAAAAAAAGGAAAAAAAAATTATGCTTCAATGCATTCAGACTCCATCACCCTCTTTTCTGGATCTGGATAATATTTTTCTTTCTATGTTCTCTTTAGAACTGTCTTGGAACATGATATTACTGAGAAAAGCTAAGTCATTCACAGTTGAACATCATGCAGTATTGCTGTTATTGTGTACACTCTTATCCTGATTCTTCTTATTTCACTTTGCATCAGTTCATATCAATCTTTCCAGGTTTTTCTGATAGCATCCCGTTGTCATTTTTATACCACAGTAGTTTTGCAAAACAATCATATACCAGAACTTGTTCACCCCAACTGATGAGTATCTGCCTCAATTTGCAGTTCTTGACTACAACTAAAAGAGCAGCTTATAAATATTTTTACATAGAAGTCCTTTTTCTTAAAATAAATAAATAAACTCTTTGGAAGACCTAGTATGCATAGTTTTATAGCCCTTTAGTCATAGATCCAAATTGCTCTCCCGAAGGATTGAATTGGGTTCACAACTCCACCAACAATTCATTAGACTTTTCCTACATCTCTTCCATCATTACTCACTTTCCTTTTCTTTTCTTTTTTTTTTTTTTTTGGTCATATTAACCGATCTGATAAGTGTAGGTAGTTCCTCAGAGTTGTTTTATTTTGTATTTTTCTAATCAGTAGTGATTTAGAATATCTTGTCATATGACTAGAATTGGCTTTAATATCTTTGTTAGAAAACTTCCTGTTCATATCCTTTTAGCATTTATCAGTTGGGGGATGGTATATAAATTTCTTATAAATTTATTCTTATAACTGACTCAGTTCTATATGTATTAGAGAAGTGAGAACTTAATGAGAGAAACTTGGAGTAAGAATTTTTTTACAGTTATGATTACTTTGTATTTCCCCTGTTTATCCCTCTCTCTTTTTCTGCAGTTCATTCTCAAGAGTTTTGCTTCCTTTCACCACTTACCCTAATTTGCCCTTCCTTCTATCAGCCCCCCTCCCCCTTCTTGTCCCATTCCTCTTAATATCCTGTAGGGTAAGATAGGTTTGTATACCCAATTAGGTGTGTATGTTATTCCTGCTTTGAGCCAGTCCTGATAAGATTAATGTGTTCTTCATCCCCTACATTTTCCTCTGCATTATACAAATCCTTTAACACCTCTTTTAAGTGAGATAATTACCCCTCTCCCCCTTTTGTATTCTCCCTTCTCCCAATATATCTTTGTCATCTATTAATTTTTTTTTGAAATCATCCCATTCTAATCAACTCACACCCATGCCTTTTTTTCTATGTGTAATCCTAATAGTTTTAATAATGATAAAGTTCTTAGGAATTACACATATCAGCTTCCTTTGTATGAATATAAAATTTAACCTTTTTTGAATCTCTATGAGTTCTCTTTTCTTTATCCTTTTATGCTTCTCTTGAATCTTTTATTTGAAAAGTCATATTTTTTATTCAGCTCTGGTCTTCTCATAAGGAATACCTGAAGGCTATTTCATAAAATATTTATTTCTCTATCTCCTCTTTCCCACCTCCCCTCAAATGATTAATTATATTCAGTTTTGCTAGGTAGGTTATTTTTGGTTGTAATTCTAACTCCTTGCCTAGCCTCCACTCCTTTAATGTGGAAACTGCTGAATCTTGTATGATTCTGATTGTGGCTCCACAATATTTGAATTATTTCTTTTTGTTGCCATATTTTCATTTTGGAGCTCTGAAATTTGGCTGTAATGTTTCAGGGAGTTTTCATTTTAGAATCTCTTTCAAGAGGTGATTGGTGGATTGTTTTTACTTTACTTTCTGGTTTTAAGATATTGGGACAGTTTTCCTGGATAATTTCTTGGAATATATCTAGTCTCTTTCTTTTATGATAGCTTTTGGGTAGTTCCAATAATTCTTAAATTATCTCTCCTTGATTTATTTTCCAGGTCCCTTGTTTTTCTAGTGAGATATTCATATTTTGTTTTTTGACTTTATTTTATTGTTTGTTGAAGTCTCATGGAGTCATTGCCTTCCACTTGCCCAATTTCAGTTTTTAAGGAATAATTTTCTTCAGTTAGCTTTTATACTTCCTTTTCCATTTGCCCTTTTCTATTTTTAAAGTTTTTTTCTTAAGTGAATTTTACCACTAAGCCATTTCTGTTTTTAAGAGTATTTTATTATACTCTTATTATGCCTCTTTTACTAAAGGTCATAATTCCCTTCATAATTTTCTTATGTCACTTTCATTTCTTTTCTCAATTCTTCTACCACTTTTATCTCTTTAATTCTTCCAGTAATTCTTGCTGACCTTGAATCCAATTAATACTTTTCTTTGAGGTTTTGCTCCTCCCTATTTCCACATTGTTGTCTTAAGTTTATACCTTTGTTTTCCTTGCCCCAGGAGTAGCAAGTTCTTTTTTGTTGTCATTTACTCATCTTTCCAGTCTATTTCTTTACTTTGAACTTTGGGGATCAGGAGGCACTGTGCCAAGTTACAGGCTTTTTCATACTGTTCTTTTCAGCATTGCTTCTGGGAGCCAGATGAGTTTTCAGTGCTTCTAACGTGGAGTGATCCTGGGAGAGAGATAGGTTACTTTTCACCTGGTGTGTGCTCTGGTCTTTCCCCAGGAAGGGCTCCTGCTCCCCTGCAGCTGCAGTGCTAGTTTTTCTCTTGGCTCTGGAACTGTGACCAGGGCCCCTGCTCCCTTGCAATCAATCATAAGCTCTCTTCCCTGCCTGGGAATTGCAATCCAGAGCCTTGTATGGGAAATAGAGTTGCCTCTCAGTACCCATTTCACCTAGGTCAACTCTGTGCTCTTTTTCTGACCATTTCTTATCATATCATGGCTGAGAGGTCCTGAAGCTGCTGCTGCTGTTACAGGCACTCCCAAGACCCAGGCCATTGTTGATGGTCTGGCCGCACTCTGGACCTGAGCCAACCTCAATGTGAAAGACCCCTCTTGTGGACCTCCTAAGTTGTTTTAAGATCGATAAATGTGTCTGACCTTTTATTGACAATGCTGCTCCAAAACTTGAGTTGAGACATTATTTTAAAGAAATTTTTGGAGGGTAATATTGGGAGTTTTCTGAGTCTTCAACTTGTACTCTGCTATCTTGACTTCTTGTTTTGTGTTATCTTATAATTAGCTATTTTTTCCTTTATAAATTTGATACTAAGGCTTTCGGAGACACAACTTTTTATTTTTATTTTTTTAGTTTATTGTACATTTTTTTTTTTTACCATATGAATCATGTTAGGAGAGAAAAATCCGAACAAAAGGGAAAAATCCTGAGAAAAAAATTTTTAAAAGATGAAATTAGCATACATTAATCTGCATTTGGGCTTCATAGTTCTCTCTTTGGGTGCAGATGACATTTTGCATCCAAAGTTTATTGGATTTGCTGTGGATTACTTAATTGCTGAGAAAAGCTAGGTCTATCTTCCTGTATATGTTTTCCTGATTCTGCTTGTTTCACTTAGCATCAATTCATGTAAATCTTTCCAGGCTTTTCTAAAATCCATTACTTTCATACACTATAACTTATCTACCTATTTCCCAATTGATGGGCATCACTCATTTTTTTTCCAATTCTTTGCCATAACAAATAAAGTTGCTACAAACATTTTTATACATTGTTGGAGACACGTAAATTTGATAAATTTTGGTTTGTTGTCTGTGGTTTCTATATCATGTTATTTCTTTTTCTCTTTGTATATTGGATATTGTTGTTTTGATTGATAACATGACAGTAAATCCTTTTTTTGTTTATTTTTTTGTTTTCACATGATTCAGAGTAATTTTTTTTACTATGGCAATTCTAATTTTATTGTGTAGTTGTCTTTGTTTTTTTAAGGTCTTTTTTATTGATAGGAACAGTTTGTGAGGTTTTGATTTTTTATCCAATCTGTTAATTTCATTTTTTGTTATGACTCATTGCACTTAATATTTAAAGTTATGACATTTAGATTTAGATTTTTCTTCATTTATCTGAAATACTGTTTTTTTTGAATTAGGATTTTTGCTGTTTCTTTTCCTCTATAATCATTTTTGTTTAATCTACTTAGGGTCATGAGATTATTTTTCCTTTCCCTCTTTGCCAACAGCTTTCACTAGTTTTGGAATTTTACTTTAAAAATTTGTATTCCTTTATTTTATCTAGTTATCTAATTCTCTTCTTGTTTCCTCTCAGTTAAAACATTGAATAAAACTCTTCATTCTCTTCTCTTTAACTTTTTTTATTTGCTAAGGTTTTTTTTTCTATTTTTACACAATTTTCTAAAAAAAAAAGATCTTTCCTCATTTATTTTTATTAATTCTTTGTCATTTCTGTATATTCTTGACATTTATTATGTTTGTGGTCATTATGTTTATTTTTCCTTCTTTAGTTTCTTTCCTCATGGAATTTAATTTTTTAAAAGACATATTTTGGGGTCCCTCTTCTAAATTGTTTCCATAAGATTGCCTTGTAATGTTACTTTCTCCTACTGTTTTTCTATTGTAACTCACTCTTAAAAGTTTCTATTTCTGACTCACATGAACTGATGCTAAGTGAACAGAACCAGGAGATCATTGTACACAGTAACAACAAGATTATGTGATGATCAATTGTAATCCAATGTTTCAAGGCAATTCCATTAGACTTGGGATATAAAATGCCAATCACATCGAGAAAGACAAGTATGGACATTGAATGTAGATGGAAGTATGCTTAAAAATCCTATGGTATTTTCACTCTTTTGTTTTTTTCTTTCTTGTAATTTTTTTTTCTCATTTGGCCTGATTTTTCTTGCACAACAGAAAAATATGGAACCATGTTTAAAAGGATTGCATATGGTTAATCTATATCAGATTGCTGTCTTGGGAAAGGGAAGTAAAGAGAAAAATTTAGAACACAAAGTTTTACAAAAATGAATTTTGGAAACTATCTTTACATGTATATGAGAAAATAAAATACTATTTTAAAATATTCATTCCTGTAGGAGATCAAGAGGATAGAAATATTACTGCCTGATAGAAATTTTTCTGTGCCCCTGACTATGTTCTTCATTGCTATCTTAACTCATATAATTGTCATGAAATCTTTTCTCTGTGTTCATGCCCTCACACCTTTGTGGATGTCACTGGTCTCTCCATCGTGTCCCCCATCCCACCCCTGAGGTCTGATTTTTCTTCATCAGAGGAAGAAATGCTGCCCCTGAAACTGTAACACTCTCTGAGGAAATGATTTCTCTAACCACTACAATGCCTGACGTTTATAAACATTCTTAAGGTTCCATCTCCTTTTATAGAATATCCTTCTCCCTCCAGGGGAGTATTCTTTAGTGGGACCTCTTTCCACCTCTGAATCATGATTTTCCTTTTTCTTTCTCTGTGCTTCAATCTCTCCTTTTGCCATCTCACCCAGCTATTTTCCCCATGACTTTGCTTCTTGAGAGACTATAGGATGTTATTTTCCTTTCATTGTTTACATTTGAATTAATATGATACACTTCAAATTCTACTCTTTATCTTTTTGCTTCCCTTTCATGTGATCTTACAGTCAGCAGTTTATGAAAGTATTGATTAACCAGTGGAGTTTTGTGAAATTTAGTCGATCTTTCTGGCTTTTCTCTCCACCATTACTACTTTTATTTAAGTAACTCCTTCATATTCTTTCATTGACCAGAATTGCAATTAACTAGCAATTGCATCTTCCAGTTCTTTTAGTACCTCATTGTGTAGTTTATGTGATCCAGTTTTTTCCACCTTTAGTTTTAATCTTTATCACACATTTCCTTCCTTTGAGGCAGCCTTCTCTTTTGTGAATATACCTTGTGGTATTATCTACTTTGGTAGAATAGCATTTCATTCAAAAATCTGAATTTGGTGCTGAGGTATTCCATATGACAAAGGCAGGAGGATTGACATATGAGCTCATATGAATACTTCTATAGTAGGTATTTGCTGTCTAGCAAAAATTCTTCCTACTAAAGGAAATTATCTGTGGGGGAGGCATATTCTGTAAAATCTGCTTTTCAGTACACTAAGAGAAAAAAAAGCATTTAAGAAGTCACTGAAAGCTTGGACTGATTTAAAACCTTAGGAGTTAATTTAAATATGCCTATTGTTTATTGTAGCATTTAAGTTGCTATATTCGCAACCTATTGTTATTGAGATAAGAATGACACTCATCCCTAACAGAACAACTGGATTCTTCACCTTTGACCAACAAACAGTAGTCTAGTAAGTCTTTATAGCAGTACATCACACTTATGTTAGTCTCTTTTCTTTCCAGAAGCACCAAAAAATGTCTCTCTAGAAACACTGAGTAGTCTCAGGCGGTTTCAGCTGCTAGAGTCACAACCAGTTAATTCTTTGATGGAATTTGGAAATTTGAGGGAAATTTGGAATTTATGGGAAACTGGAAATTTACTTTCACGGATTGAAGTCACTATATGTTGAATATGAACATGCTTTTGAAAAAAGATATTTTTAAAATTTTTGGAGATTTAGTGTTAGAGGAGACTGTAAAATGAAAGATTGGTGATTGAGAAATTTTGTTTTTGTCTTTATATTCCTTTAGTTTACCACAATGATTTGCTTGTAATCATGTGGTACTTAATAAATGCTTATTGGACTGATTTGAATAGGAAGCTTAAGAAACTAGATTAATCTGACTGAAGAACAGGCTTTTCCTCCTACCCCTCACTTGCTCTAACATCAGAAGTTTTAGAGAAAAAGAATGGTTCCTTTTCTCAGTTTTGCTGTAGGCAGTAGGACCAGGCAGAAATCAAAAGTGTAGTTGCATCTGTGGCTAACAACTGGTCTGAAGAACTCCTTCCTGGGATTTTATCACTGTTTAAAGCACTGTATTTACTTTTTGAACAGATAGCTTTGTAGATAGCTCATTTTCCAGTATTTAACAAAAGATCTTGTTGGGTTTTTTTCAAGTCAGATTCATTCAACATGAATAGAACAAAATTTTCTCTTGTCTAGTTTTTAAAATTATGAAATCTTCAATTCAAAATGTTGTGTTGAGTAGTTTTTCAGTTTTTTCTGACTCTTTGTGACTCCATTTGGGATTTTCTTGGCAAAGATATTGGATTGGTTCAACATTTCCTCCTATAGCTCACTTTAACCAATTGAGGAACTAAAGCAAACAGGGTTAAATAACTTGCCCAGAGTCACACAGCTAGTGTTTGAAGCTGGATTTGAACTCCTGAAGGAGTTTTTCTGGTTTCAGGTCCAGTACTCGTTCACTGTGCTACCTAGTTGCATTTCAAAATGCTACTGCCTGAACAATTTTAATAAGTTTTTTTTTCCTAATGAATGTCCCAGTAGAGATGCTTCTGATACCTTCTTTTTAAAATAGCTGTAATCATTGCTCATTCCAATTTTCAGAGAGTAAAGGATATCTTGTTTTCAGACCAGTTTAGGAAAGGATACATAAGAGAACATTGCAGATGAAAGGAAAGCATATGTCATTTAGTCTAAATTTTGGAACACAGGAAGATGGGGATCTTGGACAATCATGTAAATAAAAATTTTCAGCCAGATGAATAACTGAAACAAAAGGGAGGTCCATAAGGTTCAAAAAATTACAGAAATGATTTTTACTTTTTCTCCTTTCTCTTCTAGTCTCAAATCATCATTTATTCACTGCCAATAGCTGATTACTGGGTTAGGTAATATGCTTTCTGGTTGGCTTGGGTTTGATGCTGTTTTAGCAAAGAAAAGAATTACCATTGTATAATAGTTTATCATTTCACTTGTTCAATTGTGTCCAACTCTTTGTTACACCATGAATCTTCCAATAAGAAGTCTGAATTAATTTCTTTAAGTTTTGACTAATTTGATCTCCTTGCTGTCCAAGGGACTCTTCTAGGCCATAATTCAAAAGCATCAATTCTGCTGCCCTCAACTTTCCTTATAACTTTCACTCTACAAACTGATGTCTTTGCTTTTTAGTATGCTATCCAGATTTGCCATAGCTTTCCTTTTAAGAAGAAAGCACTTTTTAATTTTATGGCCGAAGTTGTCATCTGCCATAAATGAGCCCAAGAATATAAAATTTGATATTGCTTCCATTTCTTCTCCCTCTTTTGATGGGAATTGATGAGAGCAGCTGCCATGATCTAAAATGTTTTTTTTTTAAAATTTGTTTGTTTTGTTGTTTTGTTTTGATGTTAAGCTTTAAGCCAGCTTTTATACTTTCCTATTTCCTCATCAAGAAGCTTCTTTACACTTTCTGCCATCAGAGTAGTATCATTTACATATCAGAGTGTTGATATCTCTCAGCAACTTTAATTACAACTTTTGATTCATCTAGCCTGGCATTTCACATGATGTACTCAACATATAAGTTAAATAAACAGGGTGACAACATGCAGTTTTCTGTCCTGTTTCCAATCTTAAACTAATCAGTTATTCCATGTTTTTTCTAATTTTTGCTTCTTCACTCACATGCAGACAAGGATGTATACTGCCATCTCTTTGAGGACTTGTTATGTTTTGTTGTGATCCACACTGTCTATGGCTTTAATGTAGGCAACGAAGCAGAAGCAGATGTTTTTCTGGAACTCCCTCACTTTCTCCAGTGAATGTTGCCAGAGCTTGCTCTTCTGGTAATTCTTGGTTCACGTATTACTGTAGTTTAGATTGCAGAAATTTAAGCATAACTTAGATGGTTTATGAAATGAATGCAATCATAAGTTGTTTTGCTCAGATTCAAGCTCAGACTTTTAAGACCAGTTCCATTCTTTTTAATTGGGTTAAACCAGCTTCTAATTTCAGAACTCATATGCTTTTATTTTTATTTGGGACAGTCTGAATAATCCCTGTTGCAAAGAGCAGCAAACAGGCCTATATCACTGGATCTCAGAGTACATTGGCTGGGTAGGGATGATATAGGGATGGTATAAGACATCTGAAGATGGAAAAGGGAGGAAGGGCACAGTTTATGCAGGATTTTAAAAGGCAGACAGAGTTTTATATTTGTTCCTGAAGGTAGAATTCATTGAATGGATGGGGGAGGTGACATGGTCATTTAAGTAGATTAAGTTGACAGCTAAATAAATGGATAATGGAGTAGGATGGATTTGAGGAAGGAAGGTCAACCAGCAAGCTATTGAAATAGTTCAGATGTGAAATAACGAGGAACTAAGTCAGTGTGGGAGTAGTGTCAGAGGAGAGAAAGGGATCTATATGCAAGATGTGTTAAGAAGGTAAAATAGAGACAATTTGGCAATAGAGTGAATCTAGGGAATGAATGAGAAATTGAGGATGACACTTAAGTTGCAAGCCTGGGTGTCTGGGAGGATGGTGGTACCCTCCATAGTAAGAGAGATGTTAAGAAAAAGGGAGGGTTGGGGCAGAGATTACTGACCCAGTTCAGGACATGTTAAGTTTCAGATGTCTATAAGGCTGCCTGATTGAAATATCATCTAAGAAATTGGAGATTCAAAACTGGATAAGAGAATTTAGGACTAGACAAATCCGAGAATCATCTGCATAAAAATGGTAATTGATGGGATTAACTGGTGAATATAGTGGGAGTAGAGAAAAAGACCTTTCCTTCAAACTGAGCTCTTCCTTTTAATAAAGTGGAACATTTTGAAATGACTGCAGGCTCCTTAAAGGTGGAGATATGGGGTCATTCACTCAGAGTAACTAGAAATGTTTAAATGTGTCTGTCTGTGTGCGTTTCGATAGACTTCTGACCTACCTGTTTTTATTTCACTAGACTTCATTGAATGATTTTCTGAATAATTAACTAGTCATGATTGTAGATAGAATTTTGAAGACTTTAATAGTAAATAAATAGCACAGTAGCTAGTTCCATAAGAAAAAAAAAGGTGCTTTATTTTCCATGGTGTTTGAAATACAACTTGTTATCATTGGGTAATGGTGTGAATGTATGAATGTATCATGCCTAAAGTCAGCTAAAATGTGTGAACTTTGAAAAGATTTTTGAGAAAAGTCTTGCTACAAAATTACTGTAATGAATGGAATTTTAAAAAGAATAGGATATTTGAATTCAACTTTGCATTCTGGTGCTTTAGAGAATAATTAGTTTTTCGGCTTTGTTGTTAATTCTTTGAAAGGCAAAATTTGTTGATGGTAGAAGAAGAAAAAACGTTGCTCAGACTTATTAACTTAGATGTGCTAAAGTAAATATTTACTCTGGTTCTTCTGAAAAAGGTAGAAAAGTCTGATAAATAAATTTGTTGAGGTCAGCAAGGCACAGGAAGCATGTTATACCTGAATGGGCTGGGGATTTTTCTGCATTATCACAAAATCCATTATTTTTTTTCCTGAAAATCGAGTAGGAGGGGGTAGAGTCAAGATAATGGAGTACAAATGAGAACCCATTGGAACTCTCTCAAAATAACTCTAAAAAACTATAACAATATGCCTTAATGCAGATTTTGGAACAGCAGGACCCACAAAAGGTCAGAGGGAGATATTTACCCATCCTAAGACAAGTTAGGTCCACAGGAGAGGTCTTTACCCCGGGGTTGGCTCAGGCCCAGTGTGCAGCAGGATCACTAGCAATGTCCCGGGTCTTGGAAGTGACTGCAAGGGCAGCAGCAGTAGCAGCTTCAGGAACTTTCAGTTCACAGAGAGTAAAGAGATCAGATAAATGGTCAGAGAGTATGGGGTCACTCTGCTGGCACTGAAAGTAGCTGGCGCTGATTGACAACTCGATTGCTCTTATGAAGTTCTAGGTCAGAGTTCTGCAGCTGCAGGAGAGCCCTTCCTGGGGAAAGACCAGAGCCCAGACCAGAAGAAATATCCAAAATACATAAAAACAGAAAATTTATGATCCTAGAGAGAACTTTAGAAAAATTTTATATGATAGCTCTCTGGCAATTACTAAAAAGGAATAGAAAGAGATTTACATACACATAATCAGATGTGATTGACCATGAATTTAGGGCCTTAAAGCCCCATTAAAAATGTGGAAAAGAAATACATAATTTACTGAACATAATGTAACTAATGTTATATTTATTAAAGAATTTTAAAATAATTAGATTCTAAATATAATTCTAAAGAATTGGTAGGTTAAAGACCAAAGATAAAACCAAAAGAAATTTCAACCAAAAAATGACAATAATTAGGCAATATGCATTGGAATGCAGCCCAAGAAAATATATCTCTAAACACTTTTGTTAAAAAGGGGGAGAAGGAAATCAATGAAATTTTTAAAATTGACCAACAAATCAAAAATCTCCAGTTAAGTAACATCATAAATATTCTGAAAATTAAAGATAGGACAGATAAAAATTAAAAGCAAAAATACACCTCGAGAAGATCCGAAGAAAAATGCTGGGGCCAAGATTAACCTGTGTGCAGTGCAAATACTTCTGAGCCAGCTCTGCAGAAATATCAAATGGGGACTCTTAGGGAGAGCTGAGTGTGGCTGGAGCCTCAGTAGGAACCACAGGGACTTTCACTACTGAACAGTTTGTGGAGTTGGGGTCTAAGTCTGGGAAGATTGGGGGAACCTCAGAGTCAGGCCCAGCACACCTGTGAGTACAGAGGCACGGGGCAAGGGTCCTGCGGGCTGTGGGCACTTGTTGGAGGGTGAAACTCATAATTTGGGT
>JAJPUD010000005.1:1542511-1620258 GCA_023553655.1 Myrmecobius fasciatus
TAGTTTGGGTAGTATTGTTATTTTTATTATATTCGCTCGGCCTACCCATGAGCATTTTATGTTTTTCCAGTTGATTAGGTCTGATTTTATTTGTGTGGAGTGTTTTATAGTTTAGTTCGTATAGTTCCTGACTTTTCCTTGGCAGATAGATTCCCAAATATTTTGTACTATCAACAGTTATTTTGAATGGAATTTTTTTGTATCTCTTGCTGCTGAACTTTATTGGTAATATATAAAAAATGCTGATGATTTGTGTGTATTTATTTTGTATCCTGCAACTTTGCTAAAGTTGTGAATTGTTTCTAGTAATTTTTAGTCGAGTTTCTAGGGTTCTCTAAGTATACCATCATGTCATCTGCAAAGAGTGATAATTTGGTTTCCTCATTAGCTACTCTAATTCCTTTTATCTCTTTTTCTTCCCTTACTGCCAAAGCTAACATTTCTAAGACAATATTAAATAATAATGGTGACAGTGGGCAGCCTTGTTTCACTCCTGATCTTATTGCGAATGGGTCTAGTTTGACTCCATTACATATGATGCTTCCTGATGGTTTTAAGTAGATACTACTAATCATTTTAAGGAAAAGCCCATTTATTCCTATACTCTCTAGTGTTTTTAAATAGGAATGGGTGTTGGATTTTATCAAAGGCTTTTTCTGCAACTATTGAGATAATCATATGGTTTTTGTTAATTTGGTGATTAATATAATTGATTATGCTAATAGCTTTCCTAATATTGAAACAGCCCTGCATTCCTGGTATAAATCCTACTTGGTCATGGTGTATTATCCTGGGGATAACTTTCTGTAATCTCGTTGCTAAAATCTTATTTTAAATTTTTGCATCAATATTCATTAGGGAATGTTTTCTTTCTCAGTTTTCTCCCTACCTGGTTGAGCTATCAGCACCATATCTGTTTCATAGAAGAAATTTGATAGTACACCTTCTTTCCCTATTTTTTTAAATAGTTTATATAGTATTGGGATTAATTGTTCTTTGAATGTTTGGTAGAATTCACATGTAAATCCATCTGGCCCTGGAGATTTTTTCTTAGGGAGTTGATTAATAGCTTGTTCTATTTCTTTTTCTAAAATGGGGCTATTTAAATAATTTATTTCCTCTTCTGTTAACCTGGGCAATCTATATTTTTGTAGATATTCCTCCATTTCATTTACATTATCAAATTTATTGGTGTATAGTTGGGCAAAGTAACTCCTAATTATTATTCTAATTTCCTCTTCATTGGAAGAAAGTTCTCCCTTATCATTTTTGAGACTAACAATTTGATTTTCCTCTTTCCTTTTTGTAATCAAATTAACTAAAGGCTTATCTATTTTAAGATAAGTTGGTTTTTTCATAAAACCAACTCTTAGTTTTATTTATTAACTCAATAGTTTTCTTATTTTCAATTTTATTAATCTCCCCTTTTATTTTCAGAATTTCCAATTTGGCATTTAATTGAGGGTTTTTAATTTGCTCTTTTTCTAGCTTTTTTAATTGTAAGCCCAATTCATTGATCTTCTCTTTCTCTGTTTTATGCAAATAAGCATCTAGAGATATAAAATTACCCCTTATAACCGCTTTGGCTGTATCCCACAAATTTTGGTATGTTGTCTCATTATTGTTATTCTACTGGATGAAATTATTGATTGTATCTATAATTTGCTCTTTTACCCATTCATTCTTCAGGATTAGATTATTTAATTTCCAATTAACTTGTAGTCTGTTTTCTCCTGGCCTTATATTACATGTGAGTTTTATTGCATCATGATCTGAAAAGGATGCCTTTACTATTTCTGCTTTTCTGCATTTGATTTTGAGGTTTTTAATGCCCTAACACATGATCAATTTTCATATAAGTTCCATGAACCCCTGAGAAAAAAGTATATTCCCTTCTATCGCCATTCAATTTCCTCCAGAGATCTATCATACCTACCTTTTCTAACATTTTGTTTACCTCCCTAACTTCTTTCTTGTTTATTTTGTGGTTTGATTTATCTAATTCTGAGAGAGCAAGGTTGAGATCCCCCACTAGTATAGTTTGGCAATCTATTTCTTCTTGCATCTCTCTTAATTTCTCCCCTAGGAATTTCATTGTTATTGCACTTGGTGCATATATATTTAGTATTGATATTGCTACATTATCTATGGTACCCTTTAATAAAATATAGTTTCCTTCCTTATCTCTTTTAATAAGATCTATTTTTGCTTTTACTTGATTTGAGATCAGGATTGCTACCCCTGCCTTTCTTTGTTCACCTGAAGCATAAAAGATTCTGCTCCAGCCCTTTACCTTCACTCTGTGTGTATCTCTATGTTTTAGATGTGTTTCTTGTAAACAACATATTATAGGATTCTGGCTTTTAATCCAGTCTGCTTCCCACTTCCGTTTTATGGGAGAGTTCATCCCATTCACATTCACAGTTAAAATAACTATATCTGTATTTCCTGCCATCTTATTACCCAGAGTTATGATTTTCTCTTCCCTTTCCCCTCTCTCCCTTCCCCCCTCCCCAGTACTTAGCTCTTGATGACCACCTCCCACCAATAATCCTCCTCCCTTTAGAGTCCCTCCCTCCCCTTTATACCTTTCCCCTAATCCTTCTATTAGTCTATCCCTTTCCTTTCCTCCTTTCCCTCCCACCTTCCCACAAGGAGGGTCAGGCCTTTCTTTGAAGCCAAATATGTCTGATATTCTCTCTTAGAGCCCAATCTAATGAGAGTAAGGTTTACACAATACTCATCACCCTCCCTTCTTTCCCTCAATTATATTAGATCTTCTATGTCTCTTAATGAGACTTTGCCTTATTTTACCTCCTTTTTTTTTACTTTATTTTACCTCCTTCCCCCCCCTTTTTTTACAGTATGATATACCTTCTACCTCTAATTTCCATTATTATCAAAGTAAAATCAAATTATACCCCCATTCTTTAAGGGTACCCCTAGTAGAGATATAGTTCTCGAGAGTTCATTCCTTTTTACTTTTTTATGCTTCTCTTGAGTTCTGTGTTTGGAGGTAAAATTTTTTGTTGAGATCTCATCTTTTCATTAGAAATAGGTGACATTCTCCTATATCATTGAATGACCATCTTCTTCCCTGGAAGATGATGCTCATTCTAGCTAGATAGCTTATTCTTGGCTGTAATCCAAGTTCTTTTGCCTTTTGGAATATCTGATTCCAGGCCCTTTGATCCTTCAATGTGGAAGCTGACAGATCTTGTGTAATTCTAATTACAGTTCTTCGGTATTTGAACTGTTTCTTTCTAGCTGCTTGCAATATCCTTTCCTTGGTGCAATAGTCCTGAAATTTGGCCGCGATATTTCTTGGGGTTTTAATTTTGGGGTCTATTTCAGGAGATGATCAGTGAATTCTTTCAATGCCAATTTTGCCTTCTGATTCTAAAACAATTCTTTTTCATGATTTCCTGGAAGGTAGCATCAAGGTTCTTTTTTTCATTGTGGCTTTCAGGGAGTCTGATAATCCTTAGATTGTCCCTCCTGGATCTGTTTTTCAAGTCAGTTGTTTTTCCTAGGAGATATTTCATATTTTCTTCTATTTTTTCATTTTTTTGTTTTTGACTGATTCTTGAAGTCTTATTGAGTCATTTACTTCTATTTGTTCAATTTTAATTTTTAAAGTATTATTTCCTTCAGTTATCTCTTTTAGCTCGTTTTGTAACTGGCCAATTGAATTTTTTGGTTCAATGCATTCTTTTTCCATTTTGCCAATTTTGTTTTTCAGTGAATTGTCTTTTTCCAATTCACCATTTTTATTTTCCAGTGAATTGACGGTTTTTTCCAATTCACCATTTTTATTTTCCAGTGAGTTGGCAACTTTTTCCAATTCACCAGTCTTTTTTTCCAGTTTTTCACATCTCTGTTGCAGGGCGTTATTTTCTTCTTGCACTGATCTCAATTCATTTCCCCATTTTTCTTCTAGCTCTCTTTTGAAATTCTTTATGCAGTCTTCCAGGTAAGCCTTTTGAAAGGGGGACCAGCTCATGTCCACCATTGTGGATTCCTCTGGGGTTGCTTTCCCTTTAGGAACCTCAGAGTCTGGGGTCTGCCCTTGTTTCTCTCCATAAAAGCTGTCTATGGTGAGAGCTCTCTTCTACTTCTTTTTCATGTTTTTCAGCTGAGATCTAAATCACAAGCAGGATCGATAGCTGTTTCAATTTGCTGTGGGGCAGTTTGCTGAGTTGACTGGTCGGGCTAGATCTGCACTAGGACCACACTTTCAGCTGTTCTCAATCCACCCTTTACCAAAGGCAGATCTGCCAAAGCACCTGCCCACAAGCAGAGCAAAGTGGCCCAAGTGTCTCCCAGGGACTTCCTGGTTGCCTAAAATGCACCGCTCTGTCCCAGCCCCGTCTTCTAACCCGGGTGTGCTGGCGCGGCAAGAGGCCAATCCCTTGCCCCTCCGAAACTGACCTTCTCTGGCATTCTTTCAAAGTAAATTTTTTTTTTTTTTTTTTTTTTTTTTGCTTTTTGCTGAGGCAATTGGGGTTAAGTGACTTGCCTAGGGTCACACAGCTAGGGAATGTTAAGTGTCTGAGACCAGATTTGAACTCAGGTCCTCCTGACTTCAGGGCTGGTACTCTAACCCACTGCGCCACCTAGCTGCCCCTCAAAGTAAATTTTTGATAGAAGTTCGTTGTACTCCAAGTGTTTGATGGAGCCCTCACTCCCGAACCAGTTTAGAGGCTCAATTTGTTTGGGTCTGAGGGAAGGTCTCAGGAGATCACAGAGATTGATGTTTGCAGTTCGCCATCTTGGCTCTGCCCCCATAGAAGAACTTAAAAAAGAATTTAGAAGTCAATTGAGAGACACCGAAAAAAACTTAAAAATTAAAAATAAAAACTCTCCAAGAAAAACAAAAAGATTTGGAAAAAAGTTTAACCAACTAGAAAAGGAGATAGAGTCTCAAAGATAAAAATAACTCTTTGAAAATTAGAATAGGGCAAGGGGAAACCAGTGAAGCTATGAGAGGCCGATAAATAACATTTATTAAAGCATGAATGAATAAAGAATAAAGAATGAAAAAGTGGAACAGAATGTGAAACATTTTAAGAAAAATGAAAGTAAAAAATAGATCAAGAATAGAAAATATAACAATAATTGGATTATTTAAAAATTGTGACCAAAAAAAGGATCTTGATAGAGTAATGCAAGAAAAAATGCAAGAAAATTATCCTAGAGTGATAGAACATGAAGAGAAAATAGAAATAGAAAAAAAATCTACTGATTATCAATCACCTCAAAGAGATCCTTTGTGGAAAACACACAGGAATATTATTGTCAAATTTCAAAACCCCCAGATCAAAGAGTAAATTTTACAAGAAACAAACAACAACAACAAAAACAATTCAAATACGTTGGAGCTACAATTAGAATTGTACAAGACTTAGCAGCAACCATAATAAAAGACTCAAGGTCCTGGAATACCTACAATCAAAAAAACTAGACCTGCAGAAAAAAATATCATACCCAGCTAAATTATTTGTAATATTGAATAGGAAAAGATGGACATTCAGAGTGAACTTGCAGATTTTCAGGACTTTCTTTCAACCAAATCGGAACTTCATAGAAAATTTAACATATAAGTGAGGATATCAAAGAGCAGTTTCAAGGAACTCAGCATGGATAAATTGGTTTTTTTTTACATGAAAAATTTATAATATATATTTAAGATTGACAACAATACAACAACTTAAAACAAAGATTGGAGCAGAGCTAAGGTAAAAATAGTCATTTTGCCATATAAATGAGGTTCAGAGAAAGGACAGAGTCATTAGAGAGGGAGGAAGGCTAGTAGTTCTGAAAACAACTTAAATCAGGAATGGGTTAAATAGGCAACACTACATATATACTATGAAAGGTATAACACCCTCCAAAATCTGTAAAGAAAAAGGGGGGAGGGATGAGCGGACAGGGAAACAAAGGGTGAGGGAAGAAGACAAGAGAGGGATCCATAAATGGGAGATTAAATAATAGCAAGGCAAGTTAGGAGCAGAATTAAAGCAAGGCCAACAGGGATAGGAAAGATGTGTTTTTTGGGGGAGAGTGTGTGTGTGTTTGTGTGTGTGTGTATACATATATATATATACATATATATATGTCTACATATGTATGTACAAATATATCCCTTTTTAACTGTAGTCTGCTTGGAAGAGGGGAATGAAGGAGGGGGGGAGATTAAAGTAAAAAAGGAATGCAGCAGAGAACCAAAGAACAATTTACAAGGAAGTAAAGAAAAGATGGACACTCATGAATATAATTTCTTCTAATACATATACTTTCTTGAACTGGTATTTATTACATATTTTAAATCCTCCCTGATGCTCTACTGGGCACATAACAATGATCTCTTTTGTTTCATTTTGTTTTGTATTCCTTTTCTGTTTTTCTTTTGTCTTATTCTGTTTTTTAAATAAAATAAATTTGAAGGAAAAATCTAAAAAGAGAAAACCAAATTAAATAAAAAATGAAAAAAGAATTCAATAATTGAAGAGGAAATAAACAAAATCATCAATCATATGTCCCCAAAGAATTCATAGAGAAAGAAAAATCATGTGCAAAACTATTTGCAACAGGTTTCATCATGGCAGCTAAAAAATAAAAAAATAAGGAGACATTCTCTTAACAAATTATACTCTGTAAATGTAATGAAATGTTGTGTCATAAAAATGATGAGACAGGTTCACAGGAAAGTGGGAAGATTCCTATGAACTGATGTTGAGTGAAATGAGAACTTATAACAATTTATACTATATATAGTATAGAAAAATTTTGAAAGACTTTGAAACTGTAATAACTGCAGTGATAAACAAAACATCCAAAAGAATGAAAATAAAATACACTACTAACTGTATTCCAAAAAAGTAATAAAATGGAGAAAGATTCATACTGTTTTTTGACATTGTCAATCTTTTCATTTGTTTCACAGCTATGCAATGAGATCTTTATATGTGTACAAATATATGCATAGGATATGTACATATGTAATATTTAAAATTTTTAACTTTTTTTTAACATTTGTGTTCATATCTGGCCCCAGACTTTTAGTAGTTATGTGATCCATGACAAGTCACTTAACCCTTTTGTTTCTTTTCTTATTTGTAATTGAGCTGAAGAAGGAAGTAGCAAACCAATCCCATGTCTTTGCCAAGAAAATTCCAAATGGGGTCACAAAGAATCAGACACAACTGAAACACTATTGCATAACAAACCACAAATACAATACTAATTATAGGTAATATTATAGGTAATATATATGCTCATATTTGGATTGGGGGAGAAGGGACAGATCAGAAGAAATGAAGAGTAAACCAAAAGCCATGCTATGATATACCATATTTTCAAGTATAATTTATTACTGTGTAGAGGTGTTGCTTTGAATTAAGACTCAGATATTTGAACTATACTTCCCAAATAGGAATGGTGGAAGTAAATTGCATTTTAAATATGTATACGTACATACAAAATTTTTTAAAATATATACACATACAAAAATTGGAAAATGTCCTTCAGTGGGGTAGTACTGCTATTGATATTACTGTTATTCTTATATAAAATGCACATGCTTTAATGTGGATATTTGTATTTTTAAATGATATTATTAAGATATTAATTGTGTAATAAAAACTTTAATATTTGGCAATGGAATGGCTGAATAAGTTATGGTACATGAATGTAATGGAATATTATTGTTCTGTAAGAAATGATCAGCAGGATGATTTCAGAAAGACCTGGAGAGGTTTATATGAACTGATGCTAAGTTGAGTGAATAGAACCAAGAGAATATTATACATAGCAACAACAAGATTATGTAATGATCAACCGTGATGGACTTGGTTCTTTTTAACAATGAAGTGATTCAGGGCAATTCCAATAGACTTGTAATGGAGAGAGCTATCTGCATTTACAGAGAGGACTATAGGGACTGAGTGTGGATCAAAACATAGTATTTTCACTTTTTTTGTTATTGTTTGCTTGCTTGTTTTTTTCTTTCTCATTGTTTTCCACTTCTGATCTGATTTTTTGTGTGTGTGCATCATGTTAAATATGGAAATATGTTTAGAAGAATTGCACCTTTTTAACCTATGTTGTATTACTTGCTGTCTAGAGGAGGGATGAGAGAGGAAGGGAGGGAGAAACATTTGGAACACAAGATTTTGCAGGGATGAATGTTAAAAGTTATCTTTGCATGTATTTTGAAAAATAAAAAGCTGTTATAAAAATAATTAAAGAAATGCAAAAATATGCAAAAAGATAAAAAAAAAATATTTGTCCATGTTCATTTCATCATGAGCATCAGTCAATAGAGAATCATGCCAAAGAAATTATATTTATATTAGTTACATTCATTATTTGATCTATGCATTAAAGTACAATGCTGTCACTTGTTCTTAAATAAAACATGTGGAGGAAAATTTGCAATGGAAAAATAGATGTATGCATAAAGAACCTTGTTTTATAATGCTTTTATTTGATTAACCCTACAAAATACAAAGAAAAAACACTAGCAATTATCTGGTGAATCTGAGTAATGAAAACAAATCATCTAAAAATATAATACATTTTCACATGTTTAGAAAGTGTGGTAACTTTGGAACTATTAGCAAGTACTGTATAATAAATTGATAAAGACCTTTGACTTCATTGAATAGGTTGGCATTTATAGTTGTACTATAATTAGGTGAAGTGAACAGAATGGTTGTTTATAACTACTTATTATAGATATTTTATTTTCTCTGACTCTTTAATCTCTCTTATCCCTTTCCTTTACATTAGTAATTCAGTATTCATAACAGTTAACTTTCAAGGCCTTCTGTATTTTCAATTAAATATTTACCTGCTGCTACAATGGATTATAAAGTGTAATTCATCATTAAAGTATTTCTCCATTTCTCTCCCTATAGAGTTGAGGTTATGCTTGAGCTTTCTGAATAATAGACTACTTTTATGGCATTTTTGCTGTTGTCTTATAGAAACTGAGCTTTTCCTCCTTTTATGTCATTTTATCATTCACAGATCACAGTAAAACACTACTTTAAAAAAATAAAAATTTTACTTTTAAACATTCCAATCTTAAATCCTGGTCTCCAGAAGGAGAATATTACTGCATCATACTTTAGAGCCATCTACTCTTTGATTTAATGCTGCTGCAAGAAAATGATCTCTGTAACTCAGAGTTAAAAATTACATTCCTAGTATTGCATGTAACCAGCAACACCTGGGAGTAGACTAGTCTTAACCATAGCACTGCAAGTAGATTTCACTGCTTTTCTGCTGCTTCAGTAGCAAATTCTAGTTTTACAAGTGCACATGTACATTGCTTAACTGGTATGGTTGTTCAGTCATGTTGGACTCTGAATCCATAAGCATACCAGTCATCCCAGCCCTCCACTATCTCCCAAAGTCTGTCCCAATTGATGTTCATTGTTTCAATAACACTCATCCTTTGCCAAGCTCTTTTCCTTTTACCTTCAGTTCTTCTCAAAATCAAGGTCTTTTCTAATTAAAGTCCTGTGTTTTCATTATGTGGCCAAAGTATGTAAGTTTCAGCTTCAGTATTTGCCTTCCAGTGAATAATCTGAATTATTAATATATTTAGTATTAACTGATTTACTCTCTTTGCTGTCCAAGGAATGCTCAAAAGTCTTCTCCAGCCACATAATTTGAAAGCATCGATTTTGCAGCACTCAGCTTGCTTTATAGTACAACTTTCACAGCCATACATTGCTACTGGAAAACCATACTTTTGACTACAGATCTCTTGTCAGTAAGGTGATATCTCTGTCCAGACTTTAAATGTACTATCCAGATTTGTCATAGCTTTTCTTCCAAGGAGCAAGTGTTTTTTTAATTTTGTGGCTGGCAATTGCTATCTGCAATGATCTTTGAGCTCAAGAACACAAAATCTAAAATTGCTTCCATTTCTTCTCCCTCTGTATGGTAGGTGTGATGGAACCAGTTGTTATGATCTTAATTTGCTTTGTTTTTTTATGTTAAGCATCAAATGAACTTTCACACTCTCCTCTTTTACCTTCATCAAGGGCCTTTTTAATTATTTTTTACTTTCTTCCATCAGTGTGATGTCATCTACATATTTGAGATTGTTGATTTCTCTCAGCAACCTTAATTCTAACTTTTGATTCATTCTGTCTGGCATTTCACATGATGTACCTGGCATATAAGTTAAATAAATAAGGTGACAATATGCAGTCTTATGGTACTCCTATTTCTAGAAGGGCCTAAGAAACATCTAATTTTTTTAAAATGCCATTTGCTTGATTTTAGTTTACAGATTTTCACATAACCATGATAATTTAATCAGTGGTTATGACCATATTATATCTTATGTATATATTTGAAGATCCAAAGTCATGAGTATAGAAATAAATATAATCTACTTGTAAATTATTGCTTATACTTATGTTAAATATGCATATATTCAGTCACTTTTGAATCCTCTAGAGCTAAAGTTTAACTATTTTTTAAGTTTTTAACTTTCAAGTCACTTTTAGATCCTCTTTTGGTTTTGTAGCCCATTTTTACTTAAACAAGAGCATCAAGAAATTGCTTCTTGCTAAAATTTAGCCTAAGAAAATAATGTAGGCTGCGGAATAAGTGGTGGAGGGCAGCACAAGCCATGCTTAATAGTGGACTTGGCTAAGACCTTTGAGTAGAAAGTATGTATAGTAAATGTAGAAGCATATAATGAGTCCCTGTAGTCTCACTTTCCTTTTCTTTTTTCATTAATTTGGGGAAATATTTGTAGATAAGTACAGTTTAGGAATTTAATCAGTAGATAATTTGGTGTTTGACATCTTGGAATGTAAAATTTGGAAGGGGCCAAATGCTGGACATGAGAGAGAAAACAGTGACTCATAACTTCTCATACAATAAGATTTCTTGAGAAGTGGGCAATTCCGACTTTATAGAATAGATGGGGATGGAAAAAAAAAAGGTAGTTATTCTAGTGATTAAACTAACAACCTCTGCTTCAGAAAGAAAAAAAAAAAAAACCCTGATCTATGTATTAATCTCTTAGTTGTGTTATGGTGAAGTATTAGGATTTTTTTAAAAATGAGTAATCCTGAATTAGATCCTAAAGGAAAAAAGATATGCCCTTCCTATAAATAAGCAAACTCAACCTACTTAGCTCTGAAGGATGGTTTTCAACTTCAGAAATTTTTTCCCAGAAGATTTCACAGCTTCCCTTGATAATCTTTTATATTTAACAATCCTTATTGCCAAGAAATTCTTTCATATGTCTAACTGGAATCTCTTCCTGAAATTTGTTTCCCCTCTCCCTGTCCTTTGTGAATGTAAAGAATAGCTGATTAACAAGTTTTTTGATAAGAAAGTTATTCATTCAATCTGTTTCATGTATCCATGTCTTTCAGTACTTACCTCTGATTCAATTAGATTTTGTTGAGATCATTCTTGGCCATTGCTGCCTTCCTACCCCACCCTGAGACCATTCAGGACTTTTTCTTCATTGCTTTTTATTATCATGGGAAAACTTTTTGTTGACCACATAAATGTATCAAGAATTTATATTCAGAGAGAAATTTGGGCTTTTTTCTATATATGAGAGGGAATTTTACCCTCAATCCATCAGCCTTCTTTTTTCCTTTATAGGTACAAATTTGCTTACCTTTCAGTTGTTTAATTTACTTTGATTTCATGAATTTTGAGTTTTTGCAAAGGCTTCATATGTAGATGAGCTCAAAAAGTGGACTTTCCCAGAGTCTGAATTTATTTAATAGCAATCCAGCATTAAGTTACCTGAAGGTTATATTGACTAATAGGACATATTTTAATAAACATTGTGTCCATTGAGCTAGAGATGCTAAGTTCCTATAGGTCCCTTATAAACTGAATAGTAACCCAGGTATCTGAAAGGATTAATTGGAATTGGGCACTGAAGGAGAGATATAACAAGTAGTAAAGTGGCATCTCAGGAGAATTTAGGGTGATAAGTGTTTTCAGAATGTATCTTTGTAATAAAACTGTATATTTACTTGTTCTTCTACAGATCTGTTACCCAAAACTAACAGTTTGGGTTGGTCAGGACTCATTTCCAGCCAATCAAAAGGATGGAAGATCTCCCAAGGTAATAAAGTTATAGCTGCCATTCTTCATATTCTTTCCCCAAAAAATTAGAGTTGCATTTTAATAATGAGATTATTTACTTTTAATGCTCATAGCTTTTGTGATTAACCATAAAAATATAATTTTCAAATGAATTTGTGAGCTCATTGAGTTAGGGTTTTCTTCTAATGATAAAGATCACAAACTATCTGTGCTTATTTATCCTATATACCTTTTGTTCCTAGTCTCTTCTAAGTTTCTCCATTTCTCTTGGCTGGTCACTGGTCATCCTTTGCTCTCATATTTAACACATCCATCTTTTCTTCCTATAGTACATGTACCTAATGACATCATTTACTCCTTCAAAGCTCTTCAGTTTTTATTTGTTGCAGCTTATTTATAATTAATATATTACTCTCCGTTTCCCCTTTTCAATTCTCATTTTAAACTTTTGGGAGGCTTGTATTCCATACATTCAAAAAATTAATCCCCCAGAGTAAATCCCCATTTACTTCATAAAGTTGTTATTAATATACCTTGAGTAATAGCATATATTGAAAGTTAAGGAGAAATTGAAATTTTGAGGCTCTTAAATAAAATTTATGTATTACTTTCCTCAGGGAGTCAGTGCCTGCCTTCAAGAATTTTGTGTTGTGAAAGGAGTGTAATGAACACAGTTAAGTATAATGCAATCTCAGAAGTGAAAAGAACAAAAAAAGAAATCTAAACAAAGTACCCTAGGAAAATTTGATAAGGAGATAACATTTTAATTGAGGAAAACAGGAACAATTTCATGGAAAGGTGGCATCTGAGTTAAATCTTGAAGAAAGGGATGGGAATCATTCCTTAAGAGCTCTGGAAAAGAAATACATTTCCAGGCATGTGAGATGACCTGCATAATTACAGAGAGGTGGTAAGAAGGCAGGACAACATCAAGGCAATAGAAAATATTCCAGTGTGGCTAGAACATAAGAATATTTGTAATAAGGGACTTAGTTCAATAAGTTTAATGGAGTGGAAACAAGGAAGAGGACCTTAAATATTAGATTCAGGAGTTTGTATTTTTTTCCTACATGCAGTAAGGAGTTATATGATCCAAACTGTTTGATAGAGACTGAATGGAGCTATGTTGGGTGAAAAGAAATAGTTTTATTTAGGGTTTGTGTTTCTCAATCAAACACTTATCCAGCTCTCTGCTTCATTCTGTGTATCCTGTATATTGGGTTATGAGAAAGAAGAATATTACATGGAAAAAGAAGTAGTTGAGTTATAATAAGACTGGGTCCAGAAAAATTCTTTAAATGTGATTTCCAGGATTTTAGAAAGAATATTTCTTTTGTAGGTTATTGGTCCCCCAGAAAAGTTGGATTTATGTTCTTCTAGCCTTTTGAAAGATTTAATTGTTTAGTAAAATACCTTTGCTTTTCTTCCTTGCCCCCATTCTAAACAATAATGATGAAATTCACAGTTTCTGCTGTCTCATTAGCTAGAAATTGAAATGTTTCTCATACTCTGAATGATGCAAACTGGGTGACTGAAAAAGAAAGTTGTTTTAAAACTGCAGGAGCTACAGGAGGTTCTTTATCTTATGATGATTTGACAGAATGTCAAGATTGGAATTATTTTCACAGCTGAAAGGAACTGCCCAATACACTAGAATTGAAAATTTTCCTAGATCAGCAAGTGTCTGTATTTTCATTTTAAATGTCTGGTTTGGTGCCATATACTCTAATGAAACTCAACCAAAGTACAAATCAGAGAAAGTAAGAGCATTTGGAGTTTATACTGCACTTTTTAATTAGATTTATAAAAATTATGTTTTTTGGAATTTCTCACATACAGTTCAAAAACGAATATGATTATAACTAGAATTTGAAGAAATCAGAGAATTCACTAAACACATAAAATAGAGTTGATGTTTAGTATAGGACATGGTAGGAGTAGTGATTTTTAATTAGTTCAATTATATGTTAAATTTGGTTCATTATGATCCTGTTCTATTATATTCAGTCTTTAGGTTGCTTTGAATTTCTGAGTTCTCCCCCCAAAAAATCTTCCAGAAAAGTAGTTTAAATTAAGACTATGATTCATTATCTTTTAGTCCACCTGTTCACATCTAATCAGATTAACTTTGTCTGGTCCTTTTGGCCTTATGATCTAGATCATAGATTGGGGCGGGGTAGTAGGAGACAATACTAATTGATACATGCATCCATACTCCATGAACTGTCAAGTATTGTAAATGGTTATTGAACAATATTGTTGTTCTTTTGTTCAGTCATGTCCAATTTTTTCTTTTGTTACCTTCATGGAACAAGCCCTTTTATTCCGCTTTCTCCCAGAGTCTGTCCAAGCTCATGTTTATTGTTTCAATGATACTATCTACCCATTTCATCTTTTGTCTTTCCCTTCTCTTTTTGCCTTCAATCTTTCCCAACATTGGAGTCTTTTCCCGTGAGTCCTATCTTCTTATATGGCCAAAGTATATGTTTAAGCTTTAGTATTTGACCTCCCAGTAAATAGTTTGAATTAATTTCTTTTAGTATTGACTAATTTGACTCCTCTTCTGTCCAAAGAACTTTCAAAAATCTTCTCCAACAAAATCTAAAGGATTGACTCTATGACACTCAAGTTTTCCTTATAGTCTAGCTCTCACAACCATACATTGTTACTGGAAAATTATTCAAATTAATCAAAATTATTCCAAATATTATGGAAAAACCATAATTTTTGATTCTACAGACCTTTTGTCTTACTGTTGATTTCTCTGCTTTTTAATGTGCTGTCCAATTTGCCATTGTTTTCCTTTAAGAAAGCAACTGTCTTTTAATTTCATGGGTGTGGTTGCTATTTGCAGTGATCTTTGAGCCCCAAAATATAAATTGTGACATAAATTCTGACACTACTTCCATTTCTTCTCACTCAGCTTGCAAAGAAGTGATGAGATCAGTTGCTATGATCTTAGTTTTATGTTAAGTTACAAACCAGCTTTTACATTGTCCTCTTTCACCTTCATCAAGAAGTTTCTTAATTCCTCTTCACTTTCTACCAATAGAGTGATATCTGAGATTATTGATATTTCTTTCAGCAACCTTAATTCCAGCTTTTGATTAATTCAGCTTGGCATTTCACATGATGTACTTCATATATATTAAATAAATAGGTTAATAATATGCAGTCTTATAGTTCTCTTCCAATCTTAAACCAATTAATTGTGTTGTCTCTTTGATAAATAACAAAGCATAGATGCTAAAAACAAAAACAGAAAAACTCTATGAGTAGTTATGCAAGCAACCTATAGAATAAATCATGTAAAGAAGATCTTTATGGAAAACTATATATATTGCTAATTTTTATACATATTTGATTAACTTAAGAATCTTACTGTATCCCTCATTAGATTGCCCATTCTTTGAGGATATTTGCCCCTTTTTGTATCCTGAGAGCTTAGTGCAGTGCTCGATCCATAGTAGGCACTTGATAAATGTTTATTGGCCACATATATGTATGTATATGAAATCTATGAAATGTTTTTAATGAATCATTTTTAAAGTGAAAATTGAAAAAAAAATTAGAGACATTATGGTGTAACAGATAGCGCATGGCATTTAGAGTGAGGTTGGATTCCACCTCAGATCCTAGTTGCTTAATGGAATCTCATTTGTAAAATGAAATGATTTTAATCAATTGTATTTCCACTTCTGAAACTATAAGCCTGTTAATTCAACTTAGTTTGACATTTGTAAAGCAAAAAGATTAAAAAAGAAATAAAAACAGCCCATTTCTTCAAGTAATTTCCCTTACATTTTATTGTTAAAGGACTTTAGCATCTTTTGGCCAGTCTGACTTTAGGAAATCTCTAATTCGAGAAAAACTATTTTGGGAATTTTGGGCTCTTGTGAATGTTGCTAGACAAAAGTACACTTTTTATTTCCCTGGTTCTGAGACTTGTTCCCTTCATTTAAAAAAGTTACCTTTGCTTGCCACACATTTACATGTGTTCTTGATATTTATGTTGAAGTTAGCTATTTGATATGCAAACATTGTAAGTTCAAAACAGTCATAGGAAAATGGGAAGGAAATTGATAATAAGAAACACTGCTAACTTTCTCTTTGTGTGTGTATGTGTGCTCACTTTGTAGGGAAATATCCCCGTTCCAAGGGAAGTTAATCGAAAAAAACAAGATGAGATTGCAGCTGCATCCCTGCTTCTACTCAGTGGTGGTGATGGACACTGCTCCACAAGAATCAATTACCTCTACATTTTTTAATCATAATTCCTCCATTTGTATTACATACGATGTATGGGTAATGATGAAGTCATAGTGTCATATATGGAAATTGTTTCTGTGTAAATCATCAAGTATAAGAAGAAACTATGGGACTCTGAGCCTTCCTTTAGAGAATTACTGTGGACAAATATGTATCATAAAATCAGTTTTTAGTCATTCTGACTTCAGTGAAAACTCAGAATTTCACACTGTGAATCCACGTTTACAAACATTTACAGGTGGGCCTTCAGGCCTGGTTCTCTTACAACATTGTCTTCCACTATTCACACTCTTACTGCTCATATGCAACTGGTAAAATTTTTCCTTTCCATTCACTTAGCTCCCAACTGCTCCTTGAAGAGGCTGAGAGTCCCCCTTTATTTTTCATTTAGATGTAACAAGCTTAGTAGTTTATGTTCATCAATTGTCTGTATATCTCTATATTTTATCCATGTACTCTTTTGATGTATAGAAGTAGTTTGAAACTCATTGTTTCCTTGTGGTAAGTGATTGAGATGCTGCCACAGGATTTGAGACACTGATGAATGGTGCTATTTTGGACTTTAAACATGCTCCTTGGCAAGGTAGCTCTGATGGAGTTATTTTTTTTTCCATGTCCTAAGAAGGTGTTGGTACTTTGTTTTCTTGAATGTTGTTCTTTAGACTGGACTGACATGTTTTCTTGTGTCTTCAGTGTGGCTTTCTTATTCAATGTTGTAGGGTGAGTGAATACTACTAAAGCCCATGAAGCACTGACATTACATCTGAGTGTGCTCATAATATGCAGTTGTAGTGGGAGCAACTACAAAATGTAATTTACTTATAAATCTCCTTTCTCTACCCTTGCCTGCCTAACAGAGAAAAGAGAAGCAATAATTTTACATGAGTTTATGAAACTCTTTTTAAAAAATACTGTTTGGAAGACATTTGAAAAAAGGGTCATATTTTTAAATGAACTCTCTAAAATCCATATGAATATGACTGTTACTTCTTTAAAAAATTAAAATGGAGCATTTCATTTTTTAAATGGCAGAGCAGGTATTGGCATTTTTATCAAAATATAGATTTTACATTTTTGTTCTTGTTCCCAGTGAAACTGACAAAAAGTAAACCATACAATACCATCTACTCATGAAATGTTGTGTTAGCCACGGTCTGAAAGCCCACCTTAATTTTTTTATATAATTCTGTCTTTTTAGCTCTTCCTTTGACAGGGCAGGCCTTGTTCTGTACTGTTTAGCTTCTAACTGTTAAATACCAATGCATGCACTTAGTTTCCTTCACTGCCTTTTCACAATGCTCTTCCCCCTCCTTCCCACTCTCGTTGTATCCCTTTCTTGTGCATTTCTCTGACCATCTTTTGGTTAGTTTAGGTTATGCCAGCTGTGCTGTATATAGAGCAAGAAACAGTATTCCGCAGTTGTGGCATTTATGAATTGTTGCAGTTGTGTATTGCTGAAAATGCAGGCTTTTGTAATGATGTGATCTTTAATAATGCACTACAAGTAACTCATTGTATTTTAGCTATTTTAGAAAGGTTTGTTTAATAAATATGAAAACTATAAAAGTAACTAAGTTGACTTTGCTCATTTTTGAGAAGACCTGCCACTGAATGTTGTATCTTCATTTGTTCCAGATCAGGGTATGAGCATAAAAATACCAAACAACTAATCTCAAAGATATTGAATAAAGTCTGCCTCCTTTTCATTTCCTTTTTTTTTCTTTCTTTGTTATTGAATATCTTTATGGATGGGAAAAAGAAATCTAGAGATTTAATTTGCTTTGGATAATTAAAGATAGGATTAACTCTGTTTAAAAGACCCTACATAACTGTCCATTTCTGATTCTTTTCCCCCTTTGGTTCTGTGTACTCTTTCTCCTTATTCCCTCCTAGTTCTAGTCTACCTGGATATCTGATGCTCTCGTGGTCTTTTCTTATGAAAATAAACTCTCAGACCCATCATTACAAGATAGATGATAGATAACAGCTCCATTTTTGTAGTGATACTTTTAAATATATTTTAATTTCCCAGTTTATTCCTCTCCTTTTTTGTCCTTCTAACAATGAAATAAAAAGTGAAAAAAATTTCAATAAAATAAACCAGCATATCAACTAAGTCCCTCAGTATATGATTTACTCTATTTCTGTAATCATCCACCTTTTCAGGGAAAGGAGAGGTACATTTTCATGCATCTTCTTTGGGGCCAAACTTGGTCATTATAATTATAATTTTGGGTCTCAATATTTTTATTATTGCTCTTTACATTGTAGTAGTTATTGTATATATTATTTCATGATTCTGCTTTGCATCTGTTTGCATGTCTTCCTGAGCTTCTCTATTTTCTTCATAGTCATCATTTCTTATGACATAAATATCCTTAATTACCTTGTGAGTGACAGATTCATTTACCATTATTTGCTTAAGTGTTCTACAATCAACTGCTCATATCCTTTGTTTCTAGTTCTTTGTTGCCTCAGAAAGTGCTGCTATGCATGTTTTGGTGTATGCTGGACCTTTATCGTATAACAATGACCCACATAGAATTTATGCTTTACAGTGTCAGCATTTTAAAAATTATAGTTAAAATTTATATTTTGTGAGATATATAGTATAAATGTTGTTACCCTCATACCCTTGTATTATAGATGAGGAAACGGGCTCAAAAAGGTTAGGCCACTTGTCCAAAATCATAAAATTGGTAAATGAGAAAGCTGAGACTCAAAACAGTTATCCTTTTGAAATCAGCATTATTTTCAAGGGCTGAGGGGATCCTAAGTGTTCAATGCAGGCAAAGGAGGAGTTTGGGGGCATTTAGGACTTTCTGAAACATCTAAATGCCTCTGAAATCGTAAGACCTAACAGTTGCTTGTATTGTCTTGGATCATGAGAAGCACTAGAAATGGATGGAGCTTGCTTGAATGGCATTATTTGTCACTTTTTCATTATGGGAATAATGGGGTATCCACAGATGGTCCTAGAACATTATTTTAGCTAGTGAAACAGAGCACATACTCTCAGAATAGGAAAGTATCTCAGAAGCTCTAGACTAATCTACTTAATTAGGGATCTATTTTGTAATATCTTTGTTTAGTAATTATCTAGTCTTTGCTTGATCTGTAGTATGAGGGAATTCACTACTTCTTGTGGCAGCCTCTTTTGGATATTTTTCTATTAGGAAATTCTTATCCTTAAAATGCTTTTGTTCTTTCCACCCACTCCTTTTAATTATATCTCCTCAGGCCAATTAAAATAATCTAATCCCTTTTATATACAATAGCCCTTCATACATGCATACATATATATATTTCAGGCTAATTAAAATAATCTAATCCCTTTTATACACAATAGCCCTTCATATCCTTTTATACACAATAGCCCTTCATATATGTATGTATATACATATATATGTGTGTATATGTGTATATATATATATACATATATATATATATATATTTTTTTTTTTTCCTGAAGCAATTGGGATCAAGTGACTTGCCCAGGCTGTTAAGTGTCTGAGCTCAGATTTGAACTCAGGTCCTCCCAACTTCAGGGTTGGTGCTCTATCCACTGCACCACCTAGCTGCCCCTCCTTCATGTACTTTTGAAGACACCATCGTGGCCCTCACTTACTTTCTCATCTCCAGGCTAAGCATTCATAATTCCTTCACTTGATTTCCTAAGTGCTATGGGCTCTTCCACTGTTGATTCTTATGTCAGTGTTCTTCCTGAAATGTGATGTTCAGAATGAATGAACAAAGGAAAAGAGCATTTATTGAGCATTTCCGATATGCAAATCACTCTACTAAGTCATGAGTTTTGTTACCACAAAAACAAACATAGAACCTCCCAAAACCACTGAAAACAATGATCACCTTAATTTCAAATTAATTTTTAATTACATTCAAATTAAGGTAACAGGGCAAGGTAGTTCTGTAGTATAGTTTAAGATTTAGATGCACCTAATAGTTAGAAAACTAATGAAAGTCTATTGGGAATGATAGGGTTTGTTAAAGAAGCAAATCAGATTCCAATCTGATGGACAGCCAATCGTGAAACAAATACACCTGTACAGTTAGAAATAGAGCATGGATTTACAGTTGATGTATTCTGTCAACAGATGTGAAGTGTTTACTTTAGAGAACCTGCCACTCCAGAAGTATCCAGAAAAAAATAATACATTCATAATTGGGAAACCAAACTAATATTCATCTACATTGTGACTACTAAAGTATAGTTTTCTCTCTTTTTTAATTCCCTTGTCCTATTGTTTTATTGTACATAAAGCAGCCAGTGTATGTGCATAGACATAATTCATATTTTAAAAAACTAAATGGCCAATCGTATATTTTGATCAATATGAAATGGTGAAAGGAAGGAAAAAAATATCTGTGAAAATATACTTTTTCCCCATTAGCAGCATGTTCCTTCAGTTTTTATATTCTAGCAAATAATTTTGTTTTCATTCTTTAACAACAAAACACACACCCACACATGAAATCCTTGCATAAATGGATGAAGAATCATCAGACAAATCATTGAATCATGTAGATTTGTTTGTGGAAGTGGAGGAGCTTATGAAGGCAATATACAATACAGTCACTGTCACTAGAAAATTCTAAAGAAGCCTGGGATTTGGGATCTGCAAGGCAGACAATCTAAGGAAATAGTAGAAACTGCAATGAATCAACTGTCACAACTTCTATATACCTAAGGACTATAAATATATGCCAGAAGCTCATTATCTTTCATGGACTGGTAGGTGACACATCCCCATACTATTAGTGCAACCTCAAGATATTTTGAAGAATTCAACCAATGAACTATACCATAGTGGGAGAATTTTCATAGCCTTATTACAAAAAATTACCACAATACAACAATGCTCCATGAAAGCTTAAGAAAAAAAGTTTTTAAAAGATGATAATATAGTGATCTTATGGAAGAATCTAAATCACATGAGAACAAGATGAAGTACACATCATCCCTATTGTTTTGCTACTAAAGTTGTAATAAGGATACTTTTAGTGAGTCTACAGAGGATACATTTATTCAATTGTTGAACACACTTGTTTTACTCACTTTTGGTATTTCAGGAAACAAAGAATAAAAGTAGAATATCTACTTGTCTTAGGATGGATTCTATCTAAACTTTATCAGATGAGAAAAAATGAAATAATGTCAATTCACTTTTACATAATGCCTTAAGATTTACAAAGCTCTTTAACATCAGCAAGAAGTATTTCTTTTGCCTGGTTATTTCAGAGAGATTGTAAGGACTATATAAAAATTCCAGGTAAGGAGAAAATACTACATAGGCAAAGGGAATGGGGGGATTGGTAATAAGGGGAAGAAAGTCAATGGCAATAGGGCCACCTTAAAAAAATTTAAGTGATAAAAGAGACATAGTTTTGTGTTTGCAAAGAGAGTGAAGGGTACAGTGGGGAAAGTTACAGCATCAAAAACAAAAACAAAATATTAGCGACAAATGGAGAAAAAATGTAAACTTAATTCTCACAAAATTTAAATATGAATAAATTAAAGAACCTAATAAAATTAAACAGCGACAAATTGAATAAGAAAACATCATTATAATCTGTAGTTTATAAAACACAGACACACACAAAACAAAGCTGAAGAGGTGGGAGAAAAAATCTACTGTGCAGCAGTTGAATCCCCCAAAGCAAGAGTTGCAATCATACTATGACAAAGCAAATAATTAAAAATAAAAACGAATAAATAGGGAAACTATATTATGCTGAAAGAAAGCATCATTTCACCAATTAAACACATTTGCTTCAAACACCTTAGTATCCAAATTCACAAAATAAACATTGATTGAGTAATAAGAATACATAGACATTAACACAATAGGGATAGGAGACTTAAATGTTTCTATCTCTCAATTTTGGCTAAGTTTAATAGAAAAATAAAATGGTATATATAAAACTGAATAAATTGCTGAAAAAACTAAAGCTAAACGACTTATGGCATCTTCTAAATGGGACTGCAAACAGTATGCATTCCTCAACACTACTCTCAGACTTGGAAGTTATTTTAAAAAAACATATAACAGAGCATAGAACAAATATATCCTTTGCAGATCATAGTACAATAAAAAATAGTCATTGATTTTCATTTTCCAGAAACTGAAGACACAGACCCAAATGAAATCTTAATGATAAAATTCTAAATACTTTGTGGATCAAAGAACAAATCATAGAAGCAATAATTATGTAAAATAACATGATGAAGATGAAAGAAATTATGAAACACAATATCACAAACTTCTAAGGCATAAGTAAAGCAGTTCTCAGGATTGGGATGAATCATATCCCTACAAATATAATTAACAAAATAGAAAAAGAGAGTATTAGCACACTTGATATATACATCAAAAAAAAAAAAACAAAGCCAACATAAAACTAAAATAAACATGAAAGAGAAAATATCAAAATTAGATGAGAAATAAATAAATTGAAAAACAAAAAACCGTAAGAATGGAAAATATAATTAAAAAGCTGATTCTTTGAAAAGACTAGTAAAATTGATAAACTAACAATTAGAAAAAGAAAAGGGCAAGGTACAGCTATAATTTATAGTAAGAAAAAAATCCTTCAAAGCATATCTGGGGAGGGGTCTATTTAATATCATAAAATCAATAAAATGAGCAAGGTGGAATAAAAAAAACAGAAGAAATAAAAACTATAAGAACTGTGCAAAAGCACAGGTATACTCTAGAGGAATATTTTTAAAAACAAAATACACATGGTATTTAGAAGTCTAGATGGACATCTTAAATAAACCAAATTCAGAAAAGGAAATAGAATTAAAAGTAAAAGTACTACCAAAGAAAAATCTCTTATAGGAGAATTATATAAAATTTTAAGTGGAAAATTACAAATTATAATTCACAAATTTGTCTCCAAGTTTAAGAAATAATGCTTCTTTACAGAATCTTTTTTTTTTGACAAATATAGTCCACATCAAAACAAGAAAAGGATAAAACATAATAAAAATTAGGCTAAGATCAATAATATTGAGTCCAAAATTTTAAACAAAATACTGTCAAACTATAGTAATTTATACTTGAAATAAATCATAATCAAGGGGTATTTATATCCATGGATACAAAGATGGTTACATTAGGTAAAACATGTAAACAGAATTTTTTTAAAAATGATTATTTTAAAAAGCAAAATGTCTAAAATAACAATTATGTCAATAGAGAAAATTCCTTTGATAAGGTACAACACTCATTTATACTAAGAACCCTACAAAATAAAGGCATAGAGAGACCTTTTAAAACACAATTAAGTGGAAAAAACAAAGCAGCTACTTAAAAAGTAGAATTAGCCAAATGGAAAAAGAAGTACAAGAATTCATTGAGGAAAACAATTACTTAAAAATTAGAATTGTACTAATGAAAGTTAATAATTTTATGAGACATCAAGAATCAATTAAATTAAAAAGAATAAACAAAATAGAAGAAAATGTAAAATAACTCATTGGAAAAGCAACTTACCTGAAAAATAGATACAAGAGAAACAATGTCAGAATCATTAACCTATCTAGACAGCATCTTTCAAAATATCAAGGAAAATTGCCCTGACATTCTGGAACAAGAGGAAAAAAATAGATATTGAAAGAATCTACTGATCACCTCAGAAGAATTTTTTCATGATTTATCTGGGTATAGAAGGAAGAGAGAGGTAGAATGGGGAAAATTATTTCACAGAGAGAAGCACAAAAACCCTATTGCAATGGGGGAGAAGATAGAAGGGTAAGCCCTGGGCATTACTTGAACCTACTATCTTCAGTATTAGCTCAAAGAGGGAATAATATCCATAATCAATGAATTGAATATATATGTCCATTTTACCTGAAAAAAGTAAATATCTCTTGTTCATGGATAGCCTGAGCCAATATAATAAAAATGTCGATTCTGCCTAAACTAATTTACTTATTCAGTGTCATATAAATTAAACCATCCGAAATTTATTTTATACTAATAAATATAGTAAAAAAAATTTATCTGGAAGAACAAAATGTCAGTAATATCCAAAAAATTAATTAAAAATTTCAAAGAAGGTAACTTAACCACACCAAATCTAAAACAATATTATAAAGTGACAATCATCAAAACGACTTGGCACTGAGTAAGAAATAGAGTGGTACATCAGTAGGTTAGGCACAAAAGACACAAATATAGTAATTTGTTAAATTATTATATCTATATATAGTAATCTATATTACTATAGTAATCTATTGTTTAATAAACTCAAAGACACAAGTTTTGAGGATAAGAACTCACTATTAGACAAAAACTGCTGTGAATGCTGGAAAACAGCATGGCAGATGCCAGGCATAGACTAACTTCTCACCAAGATAAGGTCAAAATGGATACATGATTTAGAAATAAATGATGATGGCATAATCAAATTAGAAGAGCAAGGAATAGTTCACTTGTCAGATCTATGGAGAAGGGAAATTTTTTTAATTGAAATTGATTCTCTTTTAATGAACATGATATAATGCATTAGTGATATGAAAGTCATTCCTGAGTCAGCCATCTGTGTACTGTTGGATCATTGACTTGTCAATTAAGTGCAAAGATCAATATTAATTCATATCTAAAGAAGAAAAATTAAAATGTGACAAAATTATGTCATACAATTAAAACAAAAACAAGCTGGATATTTTAAAACAAGTTAGTGATGACAAAAATGGTTACATGAATTTATCATTAACTCCTGGGAGTATAAGAGAAGAAGGGCAATCTTGAATGTTATTACTAACCCCACCAAAAAAAAAAAAACCTAAGAGAAGAACATTAGCAACTTTATTTTCAAAGAGAAGAATTTATGACAGAACAAAAGATAGAGAACAATATGAAATGCAAAATGGATAGTTTTATTATATTAAATTTAAAATTTTATTGCACAAACAAAAGCAGTGCAATCAAGATTGAAAGGAAAACAGAAAACTGGGAAATGATTTTTACAGCCAGTATTTGTGATAAAGGGCTCATTTCTCAAATATATAGAGAAGTGAGTCATTCCTGAATTGAGAAATGATCAAAGAATATAAACAGGCAGTTTTCAAATGGCAAAAAATTAATTAACTATAGTCTTAAGAAAAAATGCTGTAAGTCACTATTGATTAAAGTAATGTAATTTTTTTCCCTGAGGCAATTGGGGTTAAGTGACTTGCCCAGGGTCACACAGCTGTTACATGTCTGAGACCAGATTTGAACTCAGTTCCTCCTGACTTCAGGGCTGGTGCTCTATGCACTGCACCACCTAGCTGCCCCTAAAGTAATGTAAATTTAAACAATTCTAATCTACCTCCTCACACCTATCATGTTGGGTATTATGTCAGAAAAGGAAAGTAATAAATGTTGATGAGGAAATGGGAAAACTGGGACATTTATTCACTGTTGATCTAACCATTCTGGATAGCAATTTGTAATTATGCCCAAAGAGCTATAAAACTGTGCATACCCTTTGAGCCAGCAATATCACTCCTAGATCTGTATCCTTAGGAGATAATAAAAAAGGGGAGAAAGACCCAAATGTAATAAAATATTTATAGCAGGTCTTTTTGTGGTGGAAAAGAATTGAAAATTGAGGGGATGACCATCAATTGGGAAATAGCTGAACAAGTTATAGTATATGGATGTAATGGAATACTATTGGCCTATAAGAAATGATGAGCAGGCAGACTTTAAAAATTCTCAAAAGATTTACATGAAATAAGTGAGGTGATCAGAACTAGTAGAACATTGTATGTAGTAATAGCAAGATTTTTGTGATGATCAACTATGATAGACTTAACTCTTCTCAGCAATATATTGATCCAAGACAGTTCCAAAGACTCATGATAGAAAATGCTATCCACATCCAGAGAAAAAACTGTGGAGTCTGAATGCACATTGAAGTATATTATTTTCAATTGTTTTTCATCTTTTTCTTTCTTATGGTTTTCCCCTTTTGCTCTGATTCTTCCTTTACAACATGGCTAATATGGAAATATATTTGCTGTGATTAAATATGTATAACCCATATCAGATTGCTTGCTCTCTTGAGAAGGGGGGAGAGAAGGGATAGAGGGAGAAAATTTTGAAACTTAAAATCTTATTAAAATGAATGTTAAAAACTAAGCAGTGAAGACACTCCAAAAAAATAAATAAATAATAAATAAAAACAAAAATTCACTGAAAAAAAAAACTTCCCCAAAAAGTAGATTTTGCCAAAGAAAAGAAAAATCAAAAAGCTCACTGAAGAAAATAATTCTTAAATAACGATGAATGTTGGAGGGGATGTAGGAAAACTGGGACACTAATACATGTTGGTGGAACTGTGAATGGATCCAACCATTCTGGAGAGCAATTTGGAGCTATGCTCAAAAAGTTGTCAAACTGTGCATACCCTTTGACCCAGCAGTGTTTCTACATTTTCATGATCTCTATTGACATTTGCTTGCATTGTGTTGCCTTTCTCTGATTCTTTTTTTTTTCTTGTAGATAGGATTTTTCTTGCATAACTTCTCAAGCATTTCAACATTATTAACATGTAATGGACTTCCTGCCATCTAGGGGAAGGGAGGGGACTGGGGGTAAAATTTGTAATGGAAAGCTTTGTAAAGATCAATGTTGGGGAACTACCCATATATATGTTATACAAATAAAAAGCTTTAATAAAAAAAAAGAAAATAATTCTTAAAATTAGAACTGGGCAAGTAGAAATTAATATCTTTATAAGTAAGAATCAGTCCAACAAAATCAAAAGAATGAAAAAGTTAAATATCACATTTGAAAAATAATTTGCCTGAAAAAATAGATCCGGAGAGATAATTTAAGAATTATCTGAAAGCCATGATCAAAAAAAAAGAGTCAAGACATCATATTTCAAGAAATATCAAAGAAAACTGCCTTGCTAATCTTAGAACCAGAAAATAGAATGGAAATGAAAAGAATTCACTGATTATCTCCTAAAAGAGTTTCCAAAATGAAAACCCCCAGGAATATCACAGTCAAATTCCAAAGCTCCCAAGTCAAGAAAAAAGTATTGTAAGCATCCAGAAAGAAACAATTCAAATATCATGTAGCCATAGTCAGGATTACCTAGGATTTAGTAGCCTCTATGTTAAAAGAACAGATAACTTAGAATAAGATATTTCAGAAAGCAAAGGATCTAGAATTATAGCCAAGAATCACCTCTCCAGAAAAACTGAGTGAAATCTTGCAAAGGAAGAATGGATATGCAATGAAGTAGAGGACTTTCAAGCATTCCTGATGAAAAGATCAGGGCTGTACAGAAATTTTGATTTTCAAATACAATATTTAAGAAAAGCATTAAAAGGTAAACAAGAAAAGACATAAAAGAATAAATAGGGTAAAGCTATTTATATCCCTGCACAGAAAGATGATACTTGTAACTCTAAAGAATTTTTTCACTGATGTGAAAATATGCAATGAAGAATTGCACACTTAACATATATTTTATTGCTTACTGTCTAGGGGAGGGAGTGAGGAAAGGGGAAGAAGAAAAACTTGGAACACGTTTTTGCAAGGGTGAATGTTGAAAACTATCTTTCCATGTAATTTGAAAATTAAAAGCCATTATTAACAATAAAACAATGTTTAAAAAAGAACTTTATCACTATTAAGGTAATTAGAAGGAATATACATAGAGAGAGGACATGGATGTGAATTGAGTATGATGGGATGATATAAAAAATTAAGGGGTGAAAAATATGATTGCACTGGGAGAAGAAAGAATGGAGTAAAGGGACCTATTTCATGGAGGAAAAGATAGGAAGAGCATCATTTGAATTTTATTCTCCTCCAAATTAATTAAAAAAGGGAATAAGGTAAACACACAGTGTCCAGGTGATATATATAGTATGTATATCGATAGTATGGTAGACTTGGGATTAGGAAGACATAACTTTTAATCCTGACTCAAACTTAGTAGCTATGTGGCAATAGACAAGTCAATTTACTGCTCTCAGCCTCAGTTTTCTCATCTGTAAAGTAGGAGTTATCATAGTATCTAACTCATAGTGATGTTTTGAGGATCAAATGAGATAATATAGTTTGCATTGCAAACTTTATAAATATTAGCCAATATAAAAAAGAAAATGGCTGTTGTGAAAAAGCAAAATATATAATAAAACATTCTCTAAAAGTCATTTGAGCATAATGCATAACCATGAAAAGATTTTTAGGGATGGAGAACAAGAACACAGCAGGGTCTCATGTTAAAAAACAAAAACAAAAATCAGGACTGTGTGTAACCTTTGTGATGAAAAGGCTCATATCTATGCTAACTATCTAAGAGCCGTGTCACAATAAAAGGGTGTCAAGTGCAGCTGGCCCCAGCTTCAAGAGTCCAGTATGAAAAGGGAAGAGGAATAATGAAGCTGGTAACATCTGCCCAAATGAATACAGGAATACCTCCTGGGACTGTAAGAAGAGGAAGTGCTAACAAGAGAAGACTTAAGGAAGAAATAGATGACGGATTTCAAGTTGTGGCAGCAAAAAAAAGAAAAATAGATAAAATAGTTAGGAAAGAACAACCGTCATTGGAAGAAAATACCAATACAAAAGAAAAAGTAACTCCTACAGAAGAAAGCAGACATAATTCAGAATGGACAGCTTTGCCTGAAGTGTGCAATGTAGTGAAGGAATAAGAGGAAAAACATTCAGAGAAATTACTGGAATAAAAACAAAACAAAATAAAACAAAATATTAAATCAGGCTAAAAGATCCATTTTGCTAGAACTTAAATCCCAGAAGATGAAAGAATAAAGGAGGAGGAGTAACAGCAGAGCTTGTAAAAAGAGGAAAATGTACAAGAAGAGAAGTCAAAGCGGGAGAGAAAAGAGTATGTTCAAACAAAGCCTTGAAGGACTAACTAAATAAAATCACATAAGTGTTGGGAAAATACAAGTTAAAATAGGAACATGTCATACAAGTAGCATGAGAATGCAGAAGGCTAGAGATGCAGCCTAAGGGGATCTAAAAGAAGAGAATCTGGATGCAATTTAGCATAAGAAACAAGGTTGAATAAGATAAGAGAAATGCATTTGTGAAAAAGAGAATGGAAATGGGAATAAGTATTAGCAGGGGAAGATAGTCATAAAGGGATGGGATTTTTAAAATACATTGTGTATTTACAAATATGAATACATATACATACATATATATGTGTATACATACATATAAATACCTCAGGACTACAATCATTCTCATGAATGGGGGTGCATCAAGGTCAGATTGGTTTCATTATATATTTCTCTTTCTATTCCCATTGTCACAAGTCTAGTGGAAATCATAATTTCTTGTTTTCTACCCTATTACAACAGTTTCCTTATTGAATTTCTTGCTCATTACCCACCCCAAATTAATTTTGCATATAACTGTTAAATTACTCTTCCTTATACATAGAACTTATTCCAATTTCCTTAACTTGACATTCAAAGTTCTCTGCAAGTCACTACTTTGTTCCACAAGGATTTCCAGCATTACTTCTTACTTCAAAGAGTGTCCAAATTGGACAATTCAATGTCTCTTATATACTACATAGCGGTTTTTCCCTTTTGCTCATTCTTTCTTTATATTATAAAAGCCCTCTTTCCCATCTCCACCTGTTGAAAGCATCCCTATATTTTAAGATACAGCTTAAATGTCATTCTCTACATGAAGTCCACCCTGATTGCCAAGTCAGAAATTATTTTCCCTACTTGAACCTACTTATTCCATTTAGTGCTTTCTATCTCTCACATATTCTTATTAGAGTATATTATGAATATTAATGTTGATTAGTTATTATAATTTGTTATTTTTCTATTAATATATGTTCATTTATTTGCACCCTCCCTCCCTCCTATAGCAAACACTTCCCATCTTCATAAATAATATGTACAGTTCACTGTAATGTGAGCTTTTTAAAGGTAGAACTTTCCTAATTCTTCTATCTCCTAAGACAATGCTTTGTACATTATAGGCTAAATAAATAGTTGTTGAATGAAGGATAAATTCTCCCCTCTTTCAAAAAAATCTCAAAGAAAAATTAAGGGTACGATCCCATTTCCATATTCAAGAAGAATAATGAAGAAGAGGTCATTTTAACATTTCAGGAGAAGATAAATAAAATGAGTCTATAAGAATTGAGGGAATTTATATAGGTGAACATGACAGTAGTCTGGAAAATGCAGAAAAGGGAGAGTATTGATGGAATTTTCATGCAAAAAAATAAGTTTTGAAAAATAAATTACATTATGTAATTTTTCTTGAGATGGTTATTACAAATAGACAAAATTCATTTCTCAAAAGCTTGGGGAAAATTAAGAAAAGTTTGTGGAAGGTGAACTAGTTTGGGTTGTAAGAAATTAAAATTTTTAAAGGAATGATGAAGGAAATCCTAGGATGTCAAAAGTGTTACAATATATTAAAAATGATATGGTGTTTTTACCTGAACTTTTAAAATTTTTTTTGATAATTTCTTCATATAGTTTCTCTACCTGGTAATATTGTATATTTCTTTTTTGTGCATGTAAAAGCATTATTCTGAGATGGAATCCATAGGCTTATTATTATCAAAGTAGCCTGTGACATACAAAAAAATTCAGAACCCTGATATAAAAAAGGAGTTAAAAAGAACTTAATCTATAGACTTTAAGAAATAAAATAGGAATCCTAATTTATGGAATTTATGGATAGAAAAACAAAGAGAGAGGAAGGTAATGAACATTTATACAATACCTAATTTGTGCAAGCAATATACTTGGATATTTTCAAATATCTTATTTGGTCCTCACTACAACCCTGAGAAGTAGGTGCTGTTATTGACCTCATTTTGCCTTTGAAGAAATACGAACCAAATAGAAGGTAAGTGATTTACCCAGAGTCACATATCTAGTAAGTGTCCAGAGCTGGATTTAAATTCAGGTTTTTTTCTGATTCCAGACTAGCAATCTGGCTACTGCATCATACAGCTCCCTCAAAATTAAAAAAAATGCTGAAGAAATTTTGAAAATCGGAAAACAAATTCAAGAAACTTGTATAAACAGAATCAGGGTACTAGGAGAACAAAGGGAAGGCCAAGCAAGAATAGAGGCACTACAAACTCAAATTAATTGAAATGAGCAATCTTGGTTCTGGAGAACAAATAATTATACATGCAATCCTTACTAGATAAATGGGGGGGACAGTTTTATAGTAATTTAATTATTGCATTTTGTTTAACTGTTATTTGTTATAAGGGAAGTTTCAATGGGACATGGTTGTATATCCAAAATAATAGTTGACATAGACTACTGCAAAATCTGCAAGGCAATTCATGTGTTGTAACTTTACCCTGAATATTTATTATCCCCACTTTATAAATGAGGAAATTGATATTAAGAGTGATTAAGTGACTTGAATAACAGACCTTAGTGTCTAGGGTGAGCTTTGAATACAAATCTTTACTAAATTCTAGACCAGCACTTTAGCCACAAATGTATCACAAGTAAATAAAATCATATTCAGTAAAAGTTCTTTGAAGAAGGAATAAAAAATTAATGGTGACTAAATAATCCTAAGGAAATGACATTAAAGAATATGAATTTTTATCTGCTTTGCCACTGTAGGTTGGGACCTTTCTATCTGACTTGTTGGAACTTCCTATATATATTGTTTCCCCCAAAAAAATGTGAGTTCCATAGAAGCAAGAATTGTTCTAGTTTTATATTTGTGTTTTACCCCTAAGTACAGTGCTTTGCTCAAAAAGTAAATAAGTGCATTTTCATTCATTCATTCACTTATTCATTCATTCAGTTGGTGAATCAAAGAGCAAATCATAGAAACAATAGAAAATTTCATCAAATAAAATAATAATGAGGCAATATACCAAAAAATTTAGAAATACAGCTAAAGAAGGCTTAAAGGGAAAAATTATATCTTTAGTAATAATAGCTACCATTTACATAGTACTTTTAAGGTTTTTAAAGCACTTTATAAATAGTTTCATATTTGATCCTTACAACCAATATGGGAGGTAAGAGTTATTATTATTATCCCTGTTTTGCAGGTGAGGAACTGAGACAGAGGTTAAGTGATTTGTAAAAGTTGATAGCTATAGAACTTGACAACTTGTAGAAGTTGTTCACCTGGGTGATGCAGTGGATAGAGTGTTTACTATTCTTGAGGGTAACTAAGAGGCAAAATGCATAGTGTGCCTGGTCTCATATTAGGAAGATTCATCATCCTAAAATCAAATCTGGCCTGAGATACAAGTTGTGTTATCCTGGGAAGTCTACCATCTGTAAATTGAGCTGGAGAAGAAAACCACAAACCACCGCAGTATTTCTTCCAAGAAAACCCCAAATAGGATCATGAAGAATTGGGCACAACTGAAACAAGTGAACAACAGCAATGATAACAAAAAAAAGCTGACCCAATTCACGTGTCTAAGGCCAGTTTTGAACTCTCTTGAATACTTTCATCAACAAGAGACCAAAAGAGCAGAACAACAAACAATGCAACTAAAATAAAATTAAAAAAAGAAACAAAAATGAAAAAACAAAAAATCTTAAATACCATGATGGAAGTTAAAAAATTCAGACAAGATTATTAACAAAATTAGAAGTGAAAAAACTTAGTGATAAACAAAAATAGAGCTTATTTTTATAATAAAATAGATCATTAAATCTGATTTTCTAAAAAGAGATAAGGAAATTGTTTGTCACTAAAAGGAAAAAGAAAAGTTCACAATTAAGGATGAAATAAAACTACCAGAAAATATTTTTCCTAATTATATGACAATAAAACTGATCACTTAGATGGGCAACTAGGTAGCATAGTAGATAGAATATAGTCCCTGGAATCAGGAAAACCTGAGTTCAAATCCTGCTTTAGATTTACTAGCTGTGTGATCCCAGGAAAGTCATTTAATCTCTCTGTGCCTCAATTTCCTCATATGTTAAATGGGAAAAACAATACTATATACCTTATAAGCTTTTTGTGAGAATCAAATGAGATATTTTATAAATTACTTTACAAATCTTAAATGTTAGTGTTTTTCTTATAAATGTTATTGATAAACAGTATTATAAATGTTTATTATTTTTATAAAAATATTAAATAGATTAACTGAACAGAAAATAAAATGTTTTAATCATTCAAATCCATACAAACAAAATCAATGCAATTAAAATTATCAGAGAAACAGTTAACTGGGAAGAAAAATCTTTGCAGCAAGTATCTCAGATAACGGTCTCATGTCTAAGACATATAAGGACCTGATTCAAATTAATAATAAAAGGGCCATTATCCAAATTGATAAATTATTAAAGGATATGAATAGACAGTTCTCACAGTAGAAAATGCAAGCTATCAAAAATGATATGAAAAAAATTTTCCCCAAATCTCTAGTAATTCGAGAAATGAAAATTGAAATAAATTTGAGGTTTCACCTCATATCCATCAGTTTTATAAGTATGACAAAAAAAAGGAAAAAGATAATTTTTGGAGGAGCTACAGGTAAATAACCACACTGTTGGTGTAACTCTGAATTGGTCTAGCTATATTTTGGAAAGCATTTAGACCTATGCCCAAAATTAGACCTATGCACTAATACTTGTTAAGGGTAAACCTGATGATATCCTATTAGTTCAGGTTCAGTGTGGGAATTAAATGAAAGAAACCATTAAGTCACTGAACAATTAACAAAAAGAGGCTTCCTTAGTCTTAATAGCAAAGAAATGCCACAAGTATACAGTGGAATTTAGCTTTTATAAATGCAGCTCCTAATTTCCCTAAATGGAATCATGTCTAATAAGCAGGACAGGCTGTGATGATTTGCTTGGTGTAAAGATAGAAGGGCCTAGACCTTTGAGGGTGAGAACTTGTATTCTCCTAGGGGATGAGGAACCCACATGGCCAGAGTCAAAAGGCCTCCAGAGGCCTCAAGAGAGGCATATCCTGTGTCATCCTGTAGTGGCAAGCCCTAAGATCTTCTAGAGGATGTTCTGCAGTTTAAATATTTTTCATGGCATTGTTCTTTAGACAACACTTAATAAGAAAAAAGAAGAAAAATTACACCAATCTCCTCAAAGACTAAAGAAAAGGGGAAAAAAGTAGAAGAGAATAGGAGCCAGAAATCTGAAGTTTTTCCTTCCTTTTTGAAAGGACTAAGTTTCAGATTTCAGCAATATTTGCAGTACACAGTAAATCTCCTAATGAAAAGTGGTAATGATGAGCCAATGAGCAAAAACAGCACCAGAAATAGCAGGAATTCAGCATAGATGATGACTTTAATAGTATAGTGAACCATTCTTCATCACATATCTAGATCAGTAGTAAAAGAACTAAAAGGTCATACATTTCTTATATACAAACCTGTCCTAGGACTTAGGATGATAAAGGTTCTTGTAATACTACTACCACCTACTCAGTATTCCCTGGCTCATCCATCAAAACTTATTGCCTAAGAGCCACATCAGAGGATTGAAATGAAATCCTTGACTCCTTTCCCCCTTTACAGAGGGGCTACTCCTTATCCTCAGAGACTAAATAAGGACTCTCTCTCCCTTCTGGCTAGAGACTCAATTACTACTAGATTAGCTAGAAGATTTCCTTTCTTCCAAGTAAATATATATATTCACCATAATTGTATAGCTACAATTTTCTCTTACCCATGCTATTGGAAGCAAGGCACTAGCTATTATCATTTTTTGGTCCTCCAAATCCTTTTTGAGATAAAGTTGTCCAAGCCAGAATAGAAAAAAGGTAGTCTGCAAATGTAGAGGAAGTTGAGCTATTATTTCTTTAGAACAATCAGAATTCTCTGAGGAGAGTAAAGATTTTAAGTCCAAGGGACTTAATATATGAGGGTACTTGGACTAGCAGAGGAAAGTTTCTGCCTCTGGTATAGTTTCACTTGGTTATAAAAGCACCAAGACCAGAGAACCTAGACAAATATTATTTAGAACATATCAATTATATTTAGCACAAGAAGCCTTCTATGCCCTACTCATCTTGTTAGAGAAGCCATCTTGCATCAATCAGCTTATAATAGGTAATTCTGGACAAAGGATAATTGTATACTTATGTCATTTGTTCAGTAACTAATAGAGCCCAGGAAGAGAAACTCCTTTTCACATGTGTTATAATAAGTGGCTGCTTTGTGTAGTCCCAGATGTAACTTATTCTGGCTATCCCTTGAAGCTTGCCAATGATCCACTCACTCAGCCTGGTCTTTATAAATAGAGATCTCCATAAATTTTGACCTCAGAGGACATGGTCCAACAAGAGAGAGAACCAGCTTTAGATCTTCTAGGACTGAAAGAGATAGACCTTTAGATGACTCAACAAATGGGAGCCATCAGAATAATCAAATGGGGAATGTGGGTTTTCTAAAATCTGAAGAGTGTGGGTCCCAACAAATGTCCAGTCTGCAAGAAACACCATTGAAGTTCTGAGCCAATAGTCATTTATTAAAGGGACCTTTACTGAATAGATTTTCCTCAAGATCTGAGATGTAGGGTCTTAGTTTTATGGTGCTTCATTAAGCAAACTAAAAATCACAAAATCTCATAGGTTGATAGACTATTCCCTTAACCCTTGAGAATCCCCTTGGTTGACAAATGAGCCAATGAGCAGATTTGCCAAACCTATCTTGACCTTTTAGGAGGTCCTATCAAGCAGATGAGCAGACTCATTTCTGCTTACAGTCCCAAAATATCTGTAGTAGTGTATTGAATAACAGCAGAAGTATTCTGAAAAAAAAATTCTCTAGTTTAGCAGATGTAGCAAAGTCTATTACTGCAATCATATCTAAACTAGAAATGAAAGCCCACAAGAAGTGGGTCATATTGTTATAGGTTAAGATATAAAACCTCAAGTTAAAAAACTTAAAAGGCCTAATTCTCATAGAAATTGTCCAAGAACTGTCATTAATGACACATTTGGCAAAGGTGAAAATATTAAATGACCCAGGGAATGAAATATTGTTGCCTTGTATCTATGGCACAGTTTATCCTGCTTCAACAAGGAAACCCCGTCCCCAAGAGTACGTGAATTTTTACAAATGTGTTGACAAATCAAGGACCCATTTGTTCCAATGACCTTAGCAAAATGAAATTTATGGCCTATTTGGCTATGCATCCCCATGATATAGTTACTTAAAATGCATTTAGTTTTGGCTGTATATCCTCAATCAAATGTAAAGCATTGGAACTGTGGGCATAATCAACCCAGGGAAACACTTCCTTCTTAGAAGTAGAATTTAGCCATCAAACAACTCCTGTTGTATTTGAGTTTCTCATAGGATTGAGCTCGTGAAGTCTTTGACACCAGTACAAATAAGGCTTCCAGCATTTTTAAAGGCATAAATGTGTATGATAGGATTTAAATATTTTGTCAGCAATGGACTTTTCATGATCATCTATTTCTCTCTTCTCCCTAAAGAGGGAGGCAGCTTCTTTATGTCATAAAAATAAATCACTTATGTTTTGAGGAAGACAGGAATTTGAAATTTCCTAGAGCAAAAGGCAAAAATAAGAAAAATGGCCCAATAAAATAGGGATTGAAAATGCCAAACAACTTCAACAGCTTCCTCTGGAGAAAATTCCTTCATCCTACAAAGTTCCTGAATTTCCACAGTTTTCAGGGCATCAATTCTTTCAACAAATTCTACATCGCTAATTTTCATTTGGTCTCCCTATGCTGAAACACAGCTTTGGTTAAGAAGGAAACAGCACACTCCCAGTGAGTGCAGAAGCCGTAGGGCAGGAATGCTGCTGGCTATGGGCACTTAAAAGAGAACGGAGTTCTTGCTTTTGGGTTCCAGGCCATTGAGAAGAACCAAAAGAGCATCAGTCTTATACCTCAGACTACAGGTGATCATATCAACAATCTGCTACAAAATGGGCAGGCAAAAGAGAAAGAACCCAACTACAGAAGATGAGCACTGGTTTAAGATTTTTGGGTGGGATGACCTACTCACTTCCCTGCCCCATGACTGAGAGCAAGATTATTCTGAAGGTCATTATTATGTCACCAAAAAATTATTAAGGAATTAGTGGATGCTGTCCAGGGAAGCCTTTCCTCATCAAGTGGATCTTTCCAAAATCAAGGCTATCATTCAGAAAGCTGTTTATGAATATATTTATTACTTTTATAACGAATTTGTTGAGTGCTTTGATGTTAATTTAGGAGTAGAGCGCTCAGATACTGATGTTCATGTTACTTATTATTCCATGCTGCTTGAAGGAATTCACCTGGAGTATGCATCCCTGTCCCCAGATGGCAGAATATGGAAATGTTTGCTCTGTTAGAAAGAGCTTCAAAGTTTCAGACTGTTGTTGAAATGGAAAAGAAATCTAAAACTAAAAAAGTTTTGAATTTACAGCTTGACTAACATAAAAGTCATTGACATCCGAGAGGCCTCTTTGCCCCTTTGTTCCCTTCTGGCTTTGGTAAGCTCAGGATATATAGCATTATTGTAAATGCTTTGGCCACTAGAAGAATGAATGTAGGAAATTCAAGTGTAACAAGTAATGCTACTTTGGGGCCATGTGGGGTCCCAGAATAGGGTTTCCCATTATGTACCTCAATTGGATGCCTCCTTAAGCCTCACTCTTTCCTGGTTCTATCTACTAGGGGTGCTCTGGGTAGCATGATGTTTCTCCAATATCAATTTGCTTTTGTGCCAATGTATCCTCAGTGGGGAAGGTACCTGTCATATTTGGTGGATGTCTTCTGGCATTCCTCATTGATTCTTGGACCACACTTTCAGCACTTGACCCAACTCAATTGACCTGTGAGTTTTCTCGGAGTTCTAAGACTCATCATGGTGGGGATTTCTAAATGCCCTTTTGCTGTTCCTCAAGATCATCCTTTCTTTTTTTTCTCTTGGTGGGCTCACTGGAACTTACCCATTCCTTTTGATCACTGAAACGTCTTTTTTAGGTTTTACGAACTCTTGAGTATGGGCCCAAGGGTCATGATCTTCTAGCCCTTGCCAAATCTCATTCTTCCCAGACATCAACTCTCCTCATGTGTCTGATCCCTATTTCAATGACTCCTCCTTCCATTGACCCCTGGTTGTCTCAGGTACAAGCTTCATTATGGGCTGTGGATTCAACTGACCCTAGCATTGTTTCCAGGGCCTATCACTGTTATGCAAATTGACCCAAATAAAACTTTACTGTCACTGACCCAATATCCCCTTAGCCCAGCTGCTGTATATGGAGTTTGGTCCATTACAGAAAACCTATTAGTCAAGGTCTCATTGTCCCTTTTATCCATGATTGTAACAGTCAATTTTTCCTATTTGGAAATCAGGTGGCTGTGACTGGTGGCTTGTTCACAATCTCCACACCATCATTACCATCGTTATTCCCCACAACATCATTATTCCTAATCATCACACATTTCTCAACCTGATTCCTCTGGCTTCTCTTTTTTAGTACCTTTTTTTTGGTTATGGTTGTTTCCTCTAATCAGTTCCTTTTTGCTTTTTTTCTGGGAAGGGAGACAGTATACTTGGACTGCCTGAACTCAGGGTTATTCAGAGCCACCCTCCTATTTCTCTCAAGTTTTTTTGTCATGACCTTTTAAACTTAACCTTTTCTAGATTCATTCTCTTCCAATATGTAGATGATTTATTATTGGAAAGCACTCCATGGCATGACATCTGTATGACACTATTCATTTCCTAATTGCAGTAGCTCACAAGGGTGATGAGATTTTTCAAGATAAATTCCAGTTTGCTCCTTCTTCTATTAAGTTCTTCCGACACATGGCTACTCTGAGTGAATTTTATCTTGTTTCTGATAAGCTCAAGGATATTCTCAACTTCCTCCTCCCCACCACAAAACACCAGATCCATGTATTTCTAAATTTTGATGGCTATTGCCATCTCCGGATCCCTAAATTTTCTGCTATTGCTTGCTATTTCCTGACTCCTTGAAATCCAGTATCCATGAACTTTTGGCTCTTGAAGGCCAATCACTCTAGGCATCTGCCCTATCCCACCCTTCCACCATGGGTTCTTGAATTACTGTTTCCCTTATTTCTTTTTGTTATGGACAAAGTAGGGAATGCATGAAAGGTCCTGATCCAATAACATCAGGAGAATTTCCACCCTCTTGGATATTATGGCAAGACTCTAGATACTATGGTTAAAATACTATCAGGTTGCTTGCCAGGAGTTATGGTAGTGGCTGATTTGGTCATGTCTGTTGCTGATGTGGAATTGGATTCCCTTTTGACTGTATTTGTTTCCCAAGCCAAAGATGCTTTACTCATCAGTCTCTACACTCAGCATCTTTCAGCCAGTCGTCTAGATAATTTAGAAGCTGGTCTCCTCAGCAAGCCCAACATTACCATTGAGAAAACACACTCAGTCCAGCTGCTTTCTTCCAGAAGAGGTTGAGTTGGTTGTCATTGATAATGGATGTGTGATCTTTTTATATTGTATTCTTCTTGTCCTATGGACCAACCTCAGTGAAACTCCCTTAGAAAAGTCTGACTTTATTTTCTACACAGACTGTTCATGACTTTGTGATCCTCAAGGTAATCTTGTTACAGGATATGGAATAGCTTCTCTGCAGAAGTGATAGAAAAGGGTCACTTGACTAATGCATATAAATAGATAGATAGATAGATCGATAGATAGATAGGTAGATATAGAGATAGATAGATAGAGATAGAGATAGATAGATATAGAGATAGATAGATATAGAGATAGATAGATAGATAGATAGATAGATAGATAGATAGATAGATAGATAGATAGATAGATAGATAGCAGATTTGCATTGGGGCTTCACATGACTTTGGTATGCTTTGGAAATATCAAGGATTTTTTAGCTTTTGTGGGCAACCCATAAAGAATAAGGATTGAATGTATAGAGTCCTAATCTGTCTCCTGCCAAAAACAGTAGTTATTGTTAAGATTTTGGACCACAGTAAGGAATATTGAATAGACCCAAGGGAAAATGTTGTCTAATGAGGCTGTATGCTTTGCTGTTTTGGACTTAAACTCAACCCTTGTTATGTTTGAATTTAGAACTTCCAACCTTCTTGACTCTTAAGGATATGAGGAGCCCAAACCACCATGATAAAATCAACCATTTAGTAACTCTCAAATGAGAAAGTATCCTGGGACCCTGAGGCTAAATTATGGAAGGGCCTGAATGGACTTGGTGTCCAGACAATTTTTGCTTGACAATGATTTTTCTTCTCTATCAATACAACCACTGGAGACCTGAAAAGCTGGAGGTGCTTTCCCAAAAGTACTGGCGAGAATGATTTGAAAAGGCAGTTCAACAAGTCATTGATCTCTGCTCACTCTGTTATGATCATAATTCCTCTAAGCCTCTGCAGCCTCCTCAAAGGAAATTTCCCTCTCCAAAGGAATCCTGTGAAGTATGGCAGAAAGATTTTATTCAGTTCTCTGCCTTCAATGATTATAAGTCTGGTGGTATATATGTTTTCCCAGTGGGTAAATATTTTCCATGCATACAAAGCAATAGTTGTTACAATTGCCAAGTCTTTAGTTGAGCACATTATTCCATATTGGGGAATCTTCCAATATATCCATAGTAACAGGAGCACTCATTTTACAGGTCAGCCCTTCTCTGAGTTACTATAGTTCTCCCTTATATTCCATAGGTTCAGTGTGTCTATAACCCCCAGTTCTCAGAATTGGTGGAGCTTATTAATGGAATTATTAAGACCCTATTAGACAAGCTGACTGAACCATTTCCCTTTCCTTGGTTGAAAGTTTCATCTTCAGTCCTAATGAAGCTTAGATCCTAGTTATTTGGCTCATTCAAATTATCCCTTTATGAGACTGTCACAGAGTATCCTATGTGCTTGTTTCCCTGTGTCCATTACACTTCCACACATACTTCATTGGCTACTTATTACTGGGGACTCTCTCAGGAAGTGTTTGAAATGCATAAAACTGTCTCTCACTTTCTCTTTCTAGGTTTAGTTCCCTGTGGTATCCCTAAACTTCATGTAGGTGACTGGTTCTATTGGATATGGTACCTGAGGAAACACTCCCCCAAGTCCCAGTGGAAAGACCTTATCAGGTACTGTTGACCACTCCTATAGTTGCCATATTACAAGAAGTGGACTCCTAGATACACCTCTCCCATCCGAAGAAAGTTCCTATTCCTGTTTGGATGATTGAGCCCATTGGTGACCTGACTGCAATCATCCAGAAGGGTCAGAAGCTACTGACTGCAGGTGTAGATAGCTCCTTCTAAAAGATAAAGAAGACAATATTTGATGTAGACAGCATTCCCAAAGTCACAGGACGTGGGCTGAGTAATGCTGAATATTTTATCTTGCTTTGCTATTGTGTTTTTCTTCTTTTAATAGGAACTTTTACCATCAGACCCTGACCTGCAAGGATCCACTTTACCTTGCCTGTTACTGGGCAACTTCAAGTTTCTTTCTGCTGTGGATATGCTCCACATCCAATGAAGCATGCCCTCCAAGAGTTTATCAGACAACTTCCCTTAACTGATTGCTATATTTGTATATGAAAAACATTCCTTTTATGCCTTTGCCCTCTTTGTGATTTCTCCAAATACCTCGTTCCTTTTGATGTCCTTACTTGATTTTTCCACAATATCACTTAGGACCCTATTCCTGCCTGAATGTCTCAGAGGGCCCTACCTATGATTGTCTTCCCTGACAAAACCATCATCTAAGGTGGAGATCCTTTGTTCTTTACTGAGTCAGTACCCCAGTCAGTCATATTGGCAGAGAACTCAACTGTGTATTTTCCTACCAACACATTCTGGTGGCAAGCAAAGTTAAAGTCTGTCCCTTCTTCTTGCAATTCTACAATGAGGCTTAACTCCTATGGAACTACTGCCTATTCACCTTAATTGCTCAACCAAATTCTCTGTTTCTATTCTAGGGACCTTACTCTGAGGGCTCAATTGTACCCATCTCTCCACTGTCTCCCTCTGGGGTGAGGCTTTTTTCTTTCTGTATGGTCTATATATTTCTTTTCCCCTCTTCAGTAGGAACATGTGGACTTGAGCTCCTTTCTGCAGATGTGGATATTCATGTTTCACAGTAGTTGATTATCATTAGCTGCTCCTGTGTCAGGCATGAGATCACAATCCTGGAGTCGAATAATGGTGGATTGACCTCCATATAATGCTCCCAGTGTTCAGGATTTATTCCCTTGGAATAGTAGTCTACAATCTATTGCATGAAATTTCTGAATCTTTCAAGCTCACTTCCCAAGTCCTCCACAAAATTCAGGGAGAAATAGATTCCTTCTTTGCCTTCAGAACTTGAATATCCTTGATACCCTCACCACCATGTAGGGAATGTAGAATTAGAATGAATGATGAGTTTACTAATCGTTGTGATTTGCTTGAGCTCTCTTATTATCCAAGAGAGGCTAAAATAACTTGCAAATCAGAATCAGCCAATCAGGAGGCAGAATAAGGGTTGCTTGAACTTGACATAGCAGTGATCTTTGTGGTGTACACTGGATGAACTTGGAACACCTTTGCTACCAGTAGCCCCAAGATTGGCTCAAACTGGTTAACACCAGTCCCAAATTGATAGAACTATGCAAACATCCTGGTTTGAGTATTTTGCACTCTACCTATTCTCCAGTTATTTCCTGGAACTCTCTTTCTCAAAACACCCCCAGAAAATCCCAGAACAGGCTCCCAAACTCCTTCTTTTGTTGTAAAGCCAAATAAATAATTTCTTAAAACCCAAATCTTCAGAGCAGCAGGCTCTCTTAGAAGGAGCTATCTACACCTGCAGTCAGTAGCTTCTGACCCTTCTGGATGAGTACAGTCAGGTCACCAGTGGGCTCAATCATCCACTTCCAGCTTCCTACTTGAATTGTGCCTTCATTCCCTTTGTTCAGGTAGACATTGTTCCTCAATCAAATTGCCAATTAATCGATTTTTAGCTCCCTATTCATTTGTTCAAGCTGGCCAGAACTCTGGGGATGATATGTAATAGGGAACTAGGGAAAAATTTCAACATTAGAATATACCTGAGAAAAGACAAAGTCAATAAATTGAGACCCTCTATTAGTCAACTCAGGCAGGTGGACCATTTCTGGGGCAATTCTTCAATCAGTATCTTAGCTAAAATGGAACCAGTGGCTTTTGAAGGAGGGGAGGCTTCAATCCAGCTAATTAATTGATCAACCATTACCAAATAGTGTTTAAAATGTCCTTCCTTGGACATATTTACAAAAGCAATCTGCTAGTGTTCAAAAGGAATGTAAGCAAGGGGTGGCTGCCAAAATCTGCAGCTTTAAAAGCATGTTGATTAAAGGATAAACAGATAGGGACAGTTGAAGTTATACAGGAGGCAAGTAAGGTGAGACATATCAAGAGCAACAGACCCTCACCTAATTGAATAAATTATTCCCTGTGTGCCATAATGTTTCTCAGAATGAACTGAAAAACATACATTTCCCAGAGAGCTATTTTGCACTGTATTGCTTTCATTTTTCAGTTTCAGCATCACTACAGGAAAAATGATGCCATCCCATGCCATGTCATCAAGTTTGTTAGGTGGCTTGTCTGAAGGTATCAAAAAATCTTGAAGGTGGGAAATGAAAGAAGAATCTTTCAAAGCTGCAGACTTAGCACCTGTATCTGCTTCGATATTTTCAAGGGGGAAAGAATAAGTTCCATTGATGTGCACAGAGCAATACACAATGGCTAATGCTCTGGACAATTTTATCTCAAAGAGTTGATCTTTCAGTCAGAATTGTTAATAACTTTACCAGAGAAGGTAAAAATCCTCACTGTAACTATAACATCCCAATGGCTTTGGTTTAATGCTGGCCATTCTTCATAATGGAGGAACCATTAGTATAGAAAATCAAATCTGGATTGTCTAGGGGAACATCAATAGTCACTATAAAGTTTCTCAGCTAAATCAAAAGTCGATGACAGCCAACAAGAGACAGGAAGATCAAGGAGTAATGTTTCAGAGTTCAGGAAAGAACAGCTCTTAATAGTAACATTTTCCCTACTATATAGTGTTACTTAGTATCTAGCAAGCCTGTGATCAGTAAAGTGCATTGACATAATATCAGAACTTCAACTTCATGAGGGCACTAAATGGATAATGACTTTCCCAGTACAATGTCAAAAGCTTTCTTCACCAAAAGGGCAATGACTGCTGTAGCTTACAGGCATGGTGAAGCATCGCAGCTGCACTTGAACTGCACTTCACTAACTAAGCTGAATAATAAGCCAAAGGAAATGTTGTAGGTCCCCACGATTTTGTGAGAACACCAGACACCACCCCCTTTCATTCATGTACAAAACAAGTGAAGGGCTTACTATATGGTCTGGGAGTTGAAGTAAACCTCAGTATTCTCTTCAATTCTGTCAGGACAGTGAAATGTTCAGACTCAAGACGTTCAGGAATTGTCCTTTTGCTAGAGAAACAAGACATTTAATAATTTCACTAAATGACAGAATCACTGGCAGCAAAATCCTGCGCTCCCAAAATTTAAATATCTGCCTTTTTGTCTTAGGAACTGACAGCTGTTTGGATTGCCTATAGGTATTTTTGAGAAATAGAATGTGTTCTAGCTGATAAAACAGAGCCAAGATACTTTAGCTGAGGCTTGCACCACTCTACCTTTGATCTAGATACTTTGCATCCATAATGGTAGAGCTAGAGAAGGAAAGGATGACTTGCATCTCAATGGTAGATGAGGTTAATAGGAAGTAATCAATATATTGGACTAAAACTGAGTCTGTGAATATAATAAAGGCTAAGTCTTGCTACAAATTTGAGAAATAAAGTGGAAGACTAAACAAAATCTTGACACAAACAAGTTCATGTCCACTACTGATTATTCCAAGTAAAAACTGAAAATAAGTCTCTGGATTCAGTGCTTATAAGCTTACTAAAAAATATGGCACACAAATCTAATGATCATAAAACAGGAAGGAATAGAAGAAACAATGGTGATGAGGTTAAGCATCAAAGGATGCCTTGGTATAACATAGACATTAATTGCATGCAAATCTTACACAAAATGGTAAATAGGTTTCCTATTAGGCTCTAGGGATTAGAGGGAAAACTACATGGGATCATAGACCCTTGTTCTTTCAATAAATTTGTTATGGGTACAATGCCTTCAATGGCTTCTTCAGACAGAGAATAATGAGGTAGAGATGATGGTGGCCCTCCTTTTGTAGTTATGGTGACTAGGACTGCTGATTTTAAAAGACCCACATCTGTGGGAGATATAGCCCACAAAGAACTAGGAATATCATGGTGAATACTAAAGCCATTATCACAAATGTCTTAAGCAGGTAAGGAAATAGTGAAAGAAGTTCATCATCAGAGAAATTAAGATTTATACATATATTTACAAATTTATGTTCATATTTATAACTAAATTGATGTTATTATTACTTAATAATGAAAATGAGAAAGTTGGATTTTCTGGTGACCATAAGGTTAAGGTATTGTCTGGAAAATATGAAATGGTGGAATTGAATTTAGGCAGGAAATGTCTCCCCAACAGATTAATTGGTGCATTAGCTCTTCATAAGAAGCAAGGCAAAACAAGAAAGGCATGTGATGTACCCTCTGTTTCTACTATCTTTATAGACTGAATAATGGGGCAAGCAGAGAAGGGTTTTTAAATTAAACAAATATATGGGGTGCTCCCATATATTTAAGAGTATAATTTTAAGAGTAATATTACTTTATTTAACTTTAAGAGTAGTGTTTAGTTCTCCACTTAGGGAATAATAGGAGCAAGGATATCAGAACTAATAAGAATACCATCTCCTGCCTCTTCTCTGCACCTTCATGCATGGAAGTTTTCTTATTGTTCATACTCCTCTCATTTTGTTCATAGATCTTTCTATCCATTATTCCTTTCCATTTGATTTAAGAGCTTTCTGAATCTGTTCTCGATGAGTTATAATTTTATCTATAAGACCAATTTAGATTTGATTCCTGAGATGATTCCTCACCTTGCTGTGAGCCAAAAAAAGTCCAACCCCTTCTCTCAACCAATTTAAGGAATCTACTGAAGGTAAAAATTATTTAATTACTCCTTGTCAAAAGAATTTAAAGGTAAAACAAAATCTATTTAACCCCACCAACAGGACATTTTTAAATTATCTAGGTAGCTAGCTGGCAGAAAAATGAGGAAATAGCAATTTCACTGTTGGATCTCCCAATATGAAACAATGAAAAATGAAAGTAAAGAAAAATGGAGGACAACAGAATATTGAGTTCTATTTCAAAAATTAAAATTATGGCCATGTAAGTTTTAGAAAAGTAATACAATTTAAGGGTTTCAGAGCTTATAAATCCCAAACAGAACTCAAACAGTTTCTCTTGACCCAATGGGGGATATTCTTTAAAAGGAAAACTATTTGTGGTATATCAAGGCAGGTTCACTAAGGCAGTTTGGAGAGATTTACCTCAGGCTTGTAGAATTTGGATATAAAGAATGAGAGAAATCCAATTTCCCAGGGCCAGTGTCCATAGAGGAGCCAATAGCAAATATTTCTTTAGTTGTGCCCTCCCTCTTGGGTTTCTTATAAGGACTCTCTTTTTGCAGGGTTAGTCTAAGGAGATAGTCCCCTATGTGGCTCAGCAGAAATGTAGGCCCCAAAATGTTCAATATGAAAAAAACTAATGTAGTAGGAACCCCAATAGTAGTAGAGACCCCAATACTTTGCTTTTTTGTTCTCAATAGTATATATTTCCCAAATATATGTAAAGATAGTTTTCAACATTCATTTTTATAAGACTTGGTGTTGCAAATTTTTCTCCCTCCCCTTTCCCAAGACAACAGACAATGTAACATAGGTTAAATATGTCCAATTCTTTTAAACATATTTCTATATTTGTTATGTTGTGCAAGAAAAATCAGACCAAAAAGGAAAAAAAACCACGAAAAAGAAAAAGTGAACAAAAATGAAAATACTATGCATCCAAATAGTAGCCCTGAGTGAAACAAGTCTGACAAATGAAGGCCAGGTCAAAGCTGGATACATATTTTTAGAGTACCACAGTAAAGGGGTACATTTGAAGCAGGTATAGGTTTTGCAATCAGAAGTAATCTAGTCAACAAGCTTGTATACCTACCAAAAGGAGTGAATAACAGACTCATGACAATACAATTGTCACTTGCAGGAAAGCTTCATACCTCCCTCACCAGTGTGTATGCTCTCACCATGATGAACATGATGAAGCCAAAGAAAAATTTGATAAAGACCTGGAGACTTTGATTATCAAGGTGCTGAAAGAGGACAAGCTTTTAATTCTGGGTGACTTTAATACAAGAGTAGGCACTGACTGTCAGAAATGGCAGGGAATCCTTGGGAGGAATGGAGTTGGAAACAACAACAACAAAAGTTATTTACTATTGAAGATTTGTGCATCTCATGACCTCATTTTTTACCTAAAATGTTTGCCTAAATACAATAAAACTTCATAGAAGCACCCTTGCAGCTAACATTGGCATTTGATAGACTATGTCATCATGAGAAGTGAGAGTAATGTGTAATGCAGAGGCGTGGACTGACCATAGATTTATTGTCTACAAAATGAATATTTGCATTCAACACAAATGGCGGATCCAAAGCAAGATGAGTGCCAGAAGATTTAATATTGATAGATTAGAGCATTTCTCTAAACAGGAATAGTTTGTTACTAACTTGGAGGGAAAACTGAGCTGACATACAATTTGTAGTGAAGCAGCTTTCAGAGATTTGGTTCATAGCACTGCAATTACTCATCTGAGTAAGACCACTCACAAACTTCAAGACTGGTTTGACAAAAATGAAGGGAAAAATCATAAACTGCTGAACAAAAAAGATAGTTTAGCAGGGTTTACCTATAGGATAGTTCATCCATCTCTAACCATTTCTAAGAAGGGAGAATTTACCTCCATCAAAAGTAAAGGAAAAGCAAAATTTTAAAAAATAAGTTCTCTTAGTTCAGTAAAAAGACAAATGAAATTCAATTTTGTGGTGATAGTAACAATCTTTTTTATTATGCTTTTGAGGCTATTTATGCTCCAAAGAGTTATGGTATATTTCAACTATTCAGTGCTGATGGAACCATGTTGATTTAGTGATAAGGACATGATTCTGGAGAAATGGGCTGTATACTTCCACAGTGTTCTCAACAGACCATCATTAATCAATGTTGAAGCAATCCCTAAGATCAAAGTCAATCTTAGCTAGTTTAACTTCCGACTGAGGAAGAAAATTTGAATGTCTTAGGCTCTTTTCATGTGGCAAAATGTGTGCTAATTTTATTCCAGCTGAGATTTATAAGGCAGAGGATCCATTGCTCATTCAAAAGCTGACTGAAGTTATCAGGGTTATATGACAAGAGGAGATTATCCCTCAGGAATTCAATGATGCCTCCATTGGCGTCTTAAAAAGTAAAGGAAATAGATTGTCCTGTGACAATCATGGGGGCATCTCCCTCTTAGTCACTGATGACAATATTCTTTCCAGAATTCTCCTTAATAGGCTGATCCTTTACTTGGAAAAATGGTCATCTTCTTGAGAGCCAATGTGGCTTCAGAAAGAGCCAAGAACTGGTGGATAAGATGTTTGCTGTTCAACAACTCCAGGAAAAATGCAAGGAGAAAACACTACAGAAAGTAAGTCTGTAAACAACATTTGCTAATCTGACCAAGGCTTTTCATATTGTCCGTTGTAAAAGCTTAGGGAAAATTACATCAAAATTTGGTTGGCCCCAGAAGATCAGTGATATTGTACACCAATTTCATGATGTCATGCTTGCCCAAGTTCTGGATAATGGATGATGCTCTTGCCCTTTCCTACTTCCCAATGCAGTGAAGCAAGGCTTTGTGATTGCTCCCATGTTTTAGCAACATGTTTTCAACAATGTTGTCAAATGCTTTCAACAAGGACAAAATGGCATCAAGGTCAGCTACTGCACTGATGGTAAACTATTGAACTTGAAAAGGCTACAAGCCAAGACTAAAGTAAAGGGAGAAGTGGAACATGACTTTTTTGTTCACAAATTTCTGTGCATTCTATGCAACTTCTGAAAAGAACAGCAAACTATGGATTAATTCTCTGCTGCTTGTGCTAATTTTTGTCTATGTTGACCTAAGAAAACACAGGTTCTCCACTAGACAGCATTACACCACCCATATGTGGAACCATTGATTACAGCAAATAGAGAAGTTTTGAATAAGTTCACTTACATACATTGGGAGTATGCTTTGCAGGGATGTACACATAGATGATGAAGTTGATACACACATTACCAGAGCTGACTCAGTGTTTGGGAGATTCCAAAGGAAAGTGTGGGAAAGAAGAGCTTTTAGACTACCTACCAAACTGAAGATCTACAGAACCATTATACTGACCTCACTATCATATGCCTGTGAAACATAGAGGATATATCTGGATAAACCAGGAAATAGAATCACTTCCATTTGAATTGTCTTGGAAAGATTCTGAAAAATCTCTGACAAGATAAAATACCAGACCCTGAGTTATTTTCTCAAGCTCAACTGTCAAATAGTTTGAATATTTGACGGTGCAGAAAGTGCAGCTTCTATGAGCTGGCCAGGTTGTTTGAATGCCAAATGTATATTTGCCTAAAAGACTATTTTAGGGAGAACTTATGCAAGGAAGACATAGTTGTCAAAAGAAATGATACAGGGCCATTCTCAAGGTCTCTCTGAAGAACTTTAGAATTGATCATGTGACATGAAAGATGCTGACAAAAGACCACCCAGCATGGTATGTCCTCATCAAAGAAGAAGTAATGATTTCTGAGTGAAACAGAATTGCAGTAGCTTAAATGTAAATTTCAAGACATCTTTACTCGAAATATTCATAAGGACTATTTGTACCTGATTGAGCTCATAGAGTCTTTTGAGTTCATATTTTTCTAATCAATCATAGATGGATACTCTGTACCTTGACTCCAACATATTCATACGATTTTAGTACTCTTTGAGAATGAAGAACAAATGAAGTCAACATTATGTCATCAATGTGGTAGTATAAATTAATATCTTTATGAAGTGAATTTGCTGTCATATATACAGTCTACCAGATTGGGGTAGTATGATGACAAGTTCAGATAGTTCTGAGCATGTATGGAAAATGTATATTGGACTCCTACCCAAGTAAAATTAAGCTGTTCTTGGCTAATCTCTGTTACAGGAAATAAGGAGGGGAAAGATTGAGACCAATAACTCTATAGAACCTTGACTTTGATCCTGACCCCATCATTCACATGATCAGGAATAGCTATAGTGATGGGCATGGTAAATTTGTTTGGTTCTCTGTAGTATTATTGAATCGTAACCAGGTAACATCTGTCTTCCTTACAGATTTTAAGAGTTTTGTAAAGTGAACTGGCATAATGAAATAACTCTCTTTATTTTTTTCCCTATATAAGAAACATCTTTCACCTATATGGAGAATACCATATTTCTTGAAATTTGCACAGGATGGGTTGGGCAACTCTAAGAATTTCCATTTGACTTCTCCCATAATAACTGGCATAGTACCAGCACAAAGACTGACTACTAGGAGCCCAAGAGCCCATGATATCTCTTTTTCCTAATGTCTGCTCTTTATAACCTGTCCAAATTGAGCAGAAGATTTATAAATACCTTGGGCTTAGATGGGCCTAAAAGATCCTTACTGCCCTGGTGAAATTTTCCAGTATAGTTTTACTAGGATTGCCATAGTTTTGCCATCAATTGCTTTCTTAACAAATCTATATTTTGGGAGCCATATTTAAAGCTATCTCAAGGAGAGAATGTTATTGCTCTCTGCTCACCCAGCAGGTGGTGAATTCTGTGATTACGACTTCCAGTTTCTATTGACACAGAGTAGTATTTACCCAGGTCACAGCTGTCCCAAACATCTGTTCAATTTTCACCTATTGATGAGGTCTATTGATGAGACTATATGCACATGGTTGTTTTGCAGGAGAGACGCATAACTAAATTGTGCAGATGATCCTTAAGGGAGAAACAGTGGGAGGAAAGAAAAAAGAGAAAGACAAACAGGCAAAGACAGAGACAGACAAAGTCAGAGAGGGAAAAGTTATAAAAATATTATGGCTTTGTCATTAAAAAGTTAAACACTTATTGTTCTAGAAACTCAATCCTACATTTCCTTTACCATAAAATCCCATGAGCTTCCTTCAACTTTGTTCTGTACAGCAAGAGCAAAGAAAGCAAGATAAGCAAATAGAGTGTATTGTTTAAATAGAGAAAGAGTACTAACCATGTCACTAAAGCTTGTGCAATGCCATGTTTATTCAAAATGTGTCTTAAGTCAAGAAAAGTACTCACTTTCATCCTATAGTTGACCAGTGCTAGTAATTGACAGACACTTGGCAGTTGCATGTATACTTTAGCCCCCATATTCCCAAATACAGGAGGGTATTTGAATCAAAACAAAGAGTGAACTAGTTGGTTGCCATAGTGTTAATAGTTCTAGGCAGTTGTTGTCAAGGACTTCTACCCTTAAATGGTGTCACAACTCATTGCTCTAGAGTGTTGTAGATGGGTGAGCTAGAGTCTCTATATATTGGTTGTTTAGGATACTTTCCTGGTCTTGATCTGACTCAAGAATCTACTATTTGAAGAGATGAGTGTAAAGGATTTGATGTAACCAGGACCTTAAAGATATTTTACATAATATTCTTCTTATTGTTAGAGATTAATTATCAATACTCTTTGAAGAGTAGTGTTGGTGAGATCTCAGGAAAGGAAAAAATCTTGGTCTTCTCCTGGCTTTTAATTTCTAGAAAGAAGATAAGTTGTTCCAGGTTTTCTCTTCAGGTGAGGTCCTTAGGCAAAGTCAAAAGTAATAGAATCCTGGACCTGGAACCAGGAAGATGGGGGTTCAAATCTAGCCTCTAACTCTTGCCAACTGTTGATTTGGAGCAAGTCACTAAACTCCATCTTTCTTAGTTTCCTTATTTGTAATAATGGAGATAATACCACCTAAATCCCAGGGTTGCTGAGAAGATAAAGTGTAATATTTGTAAAGTACTTTGCAAACACTAAAGTTCTCCAGAACTGTTAAATATTTTATTGTGATTGTTGTAGGAGTGGTACTTCAATCATGTTCCTACCGCTAGCCGACTATTCTGGAGACTTTGAAAATTTCCCCCCTGGAAATGACACCTGAAATTCTTTCTGAATTGGGCTGAAGTATCTCTTTCTTAGTGAAATAGTTCATTCACTACTCTTTGAATTGTCTGGTATATTCCCAAATGTATAACTTTTCTGATTTCTGTTTGCTACTGGAATGGTTAAATGGATTTATTTCCTATTCACTATGTGAATACTTTATGTAACTCTTATTTGATGAGAAGGGAGTCAAATTTTAAATAGCTTGAAGAACTTCTTTCCCATCAGGGAATGAAGATCAGAGGCACAACCTGAACCTTAAAATTACTTCCTGAAATCTAACTATATTTGGCAGATGGAGGTAAATATAGCATAGTACCTTCTTTCTAAGGAGAAAACAGCTGATTGGCTGTTGGTGACAATCTCCTGGTTCCCTTCCTGGTAGGTATCAAAGTCTCCCTTGTAGAAAGAGTCTTTCTTACTGTGGTCCAAAATATCTTCTCTCTTTCCCTATCTTCTTTCCTCCCTCTCTTTCCTTCCCTTCTTCCCTCCTTCCAGATGGTTTCTTGATGATTTTTTTTGCCTCTAGTAATAGAAAACCCTGAAAGCAACTTGTATCTCTGGGGCTATATGTAGGCACTCTGGGAGCATGTTGTTTTGTTTGCATGAGCTGGTGCTATCTTTTTGGAAAGCGATCCTTCCTATTACTTCTGGCTAAATCTGTGTTTATTCTGGGGCAGAAAAAAATCAGGGATAATTTTCCTGATTATTATTTGATCTGGTGCTATTTTTAGTTATTTTTTGAGTAGGTGTGTGAGAGTATACTCTTTGGACCATCAATAATAGAGTAACCTCAACTTCCAGAATATCAGAATCTCCCACCTGGAGTTGCTATTTGACCTTTTAAAATTGATAAGGTCCTAGCTTCCAATTCCTTCACATATTTTGCAAGAATAAGTGGTGAAGCAAAGAACTGAAACAGCATTCACAGGGCTATATGTCAGGCTCAGAGAACGAGGCTTCAAAGTTTTTTCCTCATAACATTGTCATTCACTAGATGTCATATAGCAGGAAGAAGTCATATGAAGAAGAGTCAAATCAAGGAGAAAAATGACTAGATTGAATAATGTTATAAAAAAAAAACCTTACCTCCCTCCAATTCCAGTTTTGCAGCCAAAGTCAATCAAAGAGGTTCCTTTTAAAATCATGTAATAAGTGGACTAGAATCCTGTACGGAATATCTGCACATATCCTGATCTGTCCAAGGAATTTCCATTATATGTTACTAAGACTCTCCTAGAAGAAGAATCCTCATCCTCCTTCGTATAGAGAACTGTATCCATGGCCCTTTATGCATGTTCATAAGGACTTAACTTCCAATGCTCTATTTCACATATCATTTGTCTGTCCACTTACTCTAGCCCAATCTTATCTATATTCTCAGGCATTACTATTTCTTGATGTTAAGTCTCTATAACAGAACAGCCACTCCAACTATCAATATTTCTTCCTTTATGCTGATAGCAGAATGGATAAATTTAGGTCTTACTTCCAATGCATTTCCCTTACCACCATATTGTGTTGCTAGGTTTTACAGACATGCTTCTCATGTTATTCCAAACTTTGGACTCTCTGCAAATATAAAAGCTATTCTTTTAAGGTTTTCCATTCATTAACCACTGTTTTCTAATTCAGGTCCATGCCAAAGCTGCCACCAGCCTTTTTTTAATGCCCTATTCAATTGCATAGGAAACAATCCTGATCCTGGCTGGACTCCCAGTCTCTTCAACATTACTACTGTGCCTTCTTCCTTGTCTCATCACTTCTCATGATCCTTTTGTGCAATCCTCAGACACAATGACACTTTTGGGAATTCAGGGTAAAAATGTCTTCTCAGATGCAGACCACATTCTAAATCTTAATGACAGCACTGCCAGAATAGCAAACAAGAGGAAGCTATAACTGCCTATTATGTTATAATAATTGTGAGTCAGAATTAGGGACTTTTGCAGTATCTACTATTAGCCCATGTTTTTTATACTGCTTTAAGGTTTGCAAAATATTTTTTTCAAAACAACATTATGAGTTAATATCATAGATCAAAAATTGAGACATTAGAAGCTTTCTGCTCCAGTCTTCCAAGTGCACAGGTCATATTAGGTTAAATTACAAAGGGAGCAATTGTAGAGCAAGAATTCTAATCCAGGTATTCTAATTCCAAATAAGCACTCTTTTCACTGTACCATTCAATGAAAATATTGTTATTCCCACTTCGCAGGTGATGAAACTGAGGCTTAAAGAGGCTGATACCTAGAAAGCAACAAAGCTGTGATTTCAGACTTTGATTACATTGCACTTTCCATTATGCAATGTCTTTATAATTAATTAATTTCTTTGTATCACCGATCAGTTCCTTATTGTTCAAAAGTGTTGCAGCTCAGTACCACTCAAGAATTTATTATTCCAGGCAAACATAACGTTGATATCAATGATTTAACCTTTCTATCAAATGCATACTCATTTATTTTTTCCCTGACATTTAATAGCTTATCATATTGTCCATATTATATTAGTATGACAGATTCCTTTCTCCCATTTCCCACAGAGTGCACACAGATAATCTGTTCCATGAACTCTGGGGAGTGGCTTCTGGCTATATCAGATTTACCACAGAGAGCCCCCTAATTGGCTACTGAGAAGAAAGTCAATGTTGCATGGTAATACATCTATTAAAGAAGAGGCAAGTGTCCAGCTGCTTTCTTGGCTACAGATCTTACAATGACAAGATGTGACTCTTGTAAGGATTGGAAAGGACAGGGTCTTTTATCTGTACCAAGTGTTCTGATGAGCTACTCCCATGTGGCTGATGCTGAGAGCTATAACAAGATAAGCCTGCATCTGTGTTTGGCAGCTTCTGTCTCTTTTGTTTCCCTTCCTTGAGCAGGCAATCTTGTAAATATTGAAAGGTCCGAAAGTCTGTGGTTGTAGTAACAGCAACATTTCCCAGATATATAGCAGCAGCAGTATCCATCAGAAGGGCAATGATAATGGTTGATGATAGAAATGGCTGATGGCATATTTGAAAAAGGCCACCAGAAAGTGAATTAACAGTGAGGTCATTTTACTGGCATGTTGGTACTAGAAATTATTCAATGTCAAACAAAGTGAAATGATAAGCAGCTAATTAGCTTCCTTTCAATTTAATCCAGTAAATAGCTTAAATGACAGCCTCCCAGATTGTAACTGCTGTTATAAGTTAATTCAATGAATCCTGCTTAATTTTTTTACATGCATGCTGGATTTATAATAGATTTGACGTTATTTTCTGTTTAAATATAAATAACCTGTTCCCTTTTGAAATCATATTCTGCATCAGATATATCTCTTTCTACTTCTCTTTAGAGAATCTAAAAGTCTAAATACTTTTAAACAATAACTGTAATTGGTAATTTTCCCTAGGGGTGCTGAGGTCGGGGCTGAGATAATGAGTACGAAAAAAGGAAACGATCCTATAAAGAGAGGTTATGATTCCCAGAGCTAAACCTAGGTCAACCAAAATGATTGAATAGAGGACAAGGCATAGTACAAGTCAACAATCCTGTGGTTACACTTGAACAGTGCTTCTATCTATGCTCAACTAAAAGTTTTCTTATAACTTCACTGAATTCTTCTCAAAGGATCTGGGATCAACAACTCATCATTCTAACAAAATCCATCTTCTTGGAAGGGCCAGTTATTCACCATGGAACAATGAAAGAGCATTGACTTAGGAATCAGAAATCATAGATTCAAATGCAATCTCTAATGCTCACAATTTTTGTGTTACTGAATATGTCACTTAATTTCCTTGGGACTCATTTTCCTAGTTTACAAAATGAGGACCAAGAATGACAGCTAATGGTCATTTTGAAGGATATATCCTAACCTTTTCTTTTTTTTAATAAAATTTTTTTTAATTTTATTTTTTAAAATTTTATTTGCATAACATATGTGTGGGTAATTCTTCAACAATAACCCTTACATAGCTTTCCGTTACAAATTTTTCCCCCAACTCCCCACCCCTCCCCTAGATGGCAGGATATCCACTACATGTTAATTATGTTAAAATATTGGCAAATCGAATATATGTATACATATTTCCAAACTTGTCATTGTTGTGCAAGAAAAATCTTGTCTACACAAATGATATATCAGATAAAGGAAACACAATGTAAGCAAACATCAATCAAGGAGTATGAGAATGTTATGTTGTGGTCCACATTTCACATCCCTCTCTCTGGGTGTATATGGCTTTCTTCAGTGAACAATTGGAGGTGGTTTGAAACATTTCATTGTTGAAGAGAGCCATGTCCATCAGAATTGATCATCATATAGTACTGTTGTTGCCGTGTACAATGATCTCCTGGTTCTGCTCATTTCACTCAGCATCAGTTCATGCAAGTCTCTCCAGGCCTCTCTGAAATCATCTTGCTGGTCATTTCTTACAGAACAATAATATTCCATAATATTCATATACCATAATTTATTCAGCCATTCTCCAATTGAAGGGCATCTATTCAGTTTCCATTTTCTAGCCACTACAAAAAGGGCTGCCACAAACATTCTTGCACATGTGGGGCCTTTTCCTTCCTTTATGATTTCTTTGGGATATAAGCCCAATAGAAATGCTGCTGGGTCAAAGGGTATGCACAGTTTGATAACTTTTTGAGCATAGCTCCAAATTGTTCTCCAGAATGGCTGTATCCGTTCACAGCTCCACCAACAATGCATCAGTGTCCCAGCCCTCCCACATCCCCTCCAACATTCATCATTAACTTTTCCTGTCATTTTAACCAATCTGACAGGTGTGAAGTGGTATCTCAGGGTTGTCTTGATTTGCATTTCTCTGATGAATAGTGATTTGGAGCACCTTTTCATATGACTATAAATAGTTTTAATTTCATCCTCTGAAAATTGTCTGTTCATATCCTTTGACCATTTATTGTATATCCTAACCTTTTTAGGGAACAACAGGGTAAAGAAATGTGGTCATATGGTCAATGGAAGGAAGACAGGGCTTATCATTGGATGTCAAGAGGATAAATACCATTTTCTGGCTTATCCTTTCCAACTTTGTTATATAGCAGTGCAAATACTCTCATTATCTCTTTATTCTGATTTGTTTTCTTCATTCCATCCCTTTTTAGTATATTTCAATGAGGTAATATTAGTTTTAGAATCATTTTTTCAATCCAATGTAACACCTAGTTTATTTTTTTTCTCTTGATGAAAAAATAATCTTTCAATGAGAAATTATACATAAAAAGCAATAGAGTATTATGAGGGGATCACAGAATTTAGAGTCAGAACATAAAATCCCAGGTCTGCCATTTACTATTTTTATAACAATGGCCAAATCATTTCACTTCTCTAGGTTTTAGATCATTTTAAAGTTCCATTCCAGTATTAAATATATATGTGATAGGAGGTCAATCCAGATGGTGAAACAGAAGAAAGAAATATAGCCAAACTCTCCCGCAACTATTTTAACAAAAATCTAAGAAAATAATTAGGAAGTTGAAGAAGAAATCATAGTTGGATCATATTTTCAGCCCAAGGATATAACTTTGATCCAGTTGCAAGAGATTAGGGTAGAAACTATGGAACAGGGTGGGACCAAGATGATGAATTCAGCTTTTGGTTTTCCAATAAGGCTGGGCCAGTAGTGCAATCTGAAAGCGCAAGATAATCTAGAATATATGTTAGACAGCCTCAAAAGCAAAACACAGTTGGGTCAGAAGTGTCAGGTCATCTAAAATAAACTTAGCTCCAAATTCAGAACAGACATAGGCCCACAGCAGCCTCTCTGAAGATGAATCACATACATTTGTGCACAAAGTTTCTTAAACTGTCCACCCCCATATGGTGTTGTGTAATTAAATGTGGGAGTAGTGAAATTATGATTGATTATCACTAAGTGTTTGATTGCTTTTTCTATTTTAAATACCCACATATCCAGGGTTGCATAAAAATTTCTCAAAAAAAAGGGGTCTCGAGAGGACAAAGTTTAAGAAGCCCTGGGCAGATGAAATTTTAAAGGAGAAGTGAGAATGCAATATATTTCAAAGGCAAAAGATATCAGCTTATTTGTTGGGTCAAAGGGTATGTACAGTTTTATAACCCTTTGGGCATAATTCCAAATTGTTTTCCAAAATGACTGGATTAATTCATAATTCCACAAAAAATGTATTAGTGTCCCATTTTCCCACATTCTTTCCAGCATTCGTCATTTTTCTTTTCTGTCATGTTAGCCAATCTGATACATGTGAAATGGAATTGGCATTTTTCTAATCAAAAGTGATTTAGAATCTTTTCAAAAGTGATTGCTTCTTCTCAAAACTGCTTGTTCATATTCTTTTATCATTTATCAATTGGATAATGACTTGTATTCTTACAATTTTGACTCAGTTCTCTATATATTTGAAAAATGACGCCTTTATCAGAGAAATATGCTGTAAAAATGTCCAGTTATGATGGTTTACTGTGTATTTCCCTCCAAATTATTTTTCCTCTGTTTATTCTTCTCTGACTCTTTGTCTTTATTTCTTTGTCTGTCTGTCTGTCTGTCTCTATCTCTCTGCTTTTGCTTATCTTTGTCAATTTGTCTCTATCTCTCGGTATCAGTCTCCCCCCCGCCCTTTTACTCTGACTTTCCTCAAAAGTATGTAGCTTTTGACCACTACCTCTCCCAACCACCTTCCCTTTTATTACCTCTTTCCCTTGTCTTCTGCTCCCATTTCCCTCTAGGGGATGATAGTTTTCTCTACCCAACTGAGTGAGTATGTTCTTTTCTCTTGAGCCAATTCTGATGAGAGCAAGATTCAAGCATTGTCTGCCAATCCCCCTCGCATCTTTGTCTTCACTATAGAAACTATTGGTGTGCCTATGTTATGTAAGATAATTTACTACATTCTACTTCTTCCTTCCACTTCCTTTCCACTTGTACATCTCTTTCTTTCTCACCTTTGAATTTTACTTTTTTAAAATACCATTTCATTATAGTCAAATTGCACCTATGCCCCTATTTGTGTATATTCCTTCTAACTCCACTAAAAATCATGAAGTTTTTGCGAGTTACAGAGATTATATAAGAATGTAAACAGTTTAACCTTAATGAATTCCTTATGATATCTTTCCTGTTTATCCTTTTGTTCTTCTCTTGAGCTTTGTATTTGACAATTAAATTTTCTATTTGCCTCTGGTATTTTTATCAGGAATGCTTTAAAGTCCTTTATTTTATTAAATATCCATTTTCCCCTATGAAGGATCATACTCAGTTTTGCTGGGTAGATGATTCTTGATTGTAATCCTAACTCTTTTACCCCAAGAGTATCATACTCCAACCGCTCTGATTCTATAACTTGGAAGCTGCTATATCTTGTATGATCCTAATTGTGGTTCTATGATATTTGAATTATTTCTTTCTGGAAGTTTGCAATATTTTCTTTTTCTTTTTAAATGCATCTATTTATTTAAAACTTAAATGCAAAATAAGAAAAAAAAAAACAAAAAAAGAAAGACAGTAAAAAAAAAACAAAGAAAACATTTTCAGTGCCCAACAGAACATTGGGGAGGATTCAAAATACATAATAATAAATTTCCATTTGATTTTTATTTCATATATATATATATATACATATTATATACATAATAGAAGATATTGTAATCACAACTGTTCATCTTTTTTTTCCTTGCAAGTTTTCTTTTGTTCACTGCTCTATTGTGTTGGTTCTTTCTATTGCATGTCTTTCATATATTAATATTTTTAGCTTTTTCTAGCAATAGTTTTGCTTTTTAGAGTTCTATAATGTTCAGCTCTACCCCAATCATTCTTTTAAAGTACCCAATTTCTAATGTCAGTTGTAGACATATGGTTTACATTTTCATGTATAAAACTTAAGCAATTTGTTCTTATTAAGTCCCTTGAAATTAGTCTTTGATGTTGGCTTTAATAAGATAAATTTTCTATTGAGTTCAGGTTTGTTTGAGACATAATTCTGAAAATATGACAATTAGATAAACATTCATTTCTTTTCATTAAACATTATATTTAATTTTGCTGGATATAATATTTTTAGCTGCAACCTAGTTATTTTCCTTGTTGATATATGGTATTCCAGGATCTACAATCTTTTATTGTAGTTCTGACTAATTCTGTACAATTCTTATTGTAGTTCTAGCAGATTTGAATTGTTTGTTGTTGCTTTAAAATTTTCTCTTTGATCCGGGTTTTTCAAAATTTAGCAATGTTATTTCTACATATTTCCCTTGCAAGATCTCTTTGAGGTGATCAACAGATTTTTTTTCTATCTCTATTTTCCCCTCTTGTTCTAACACTTCAGGGTAATTTTCTTTAATTATTTCTTGTATTATTTTGTCAAGATTCCTTTTTTGGTCATAGCTTTCCGGTAATCCAACTATTCTTATGTTTTTTCTTCTTGATCTGTTGTATAGGTCTATTGTTTTTCTTGTAAGATTTTTTACATTCTTTTCTAATTTTTCTTTCTTTATGAAATAATTTTATTATTTCTTGCTCATTTATAACTTCACTGGCTTCCCCTTGCCCAATTCTAATTTTCAAAGAGTCATTTTCTTCTTTAAGACTTTGGATCTCCTTTGTTGGTTGACTTTCTTTTCATAATCTTCTTGTTTTTCTTAGGTGGTTCTTTTATTCTTTTAGATTTTCTTCAACTTCTCTCATTTGATTTTTAAAAAGTTCTTCTATAAATTCTTTTTAGGCAGGTAGTCATTTAACATTACTCTTTGGGGTAGGAGAGACTTATTTACTTCAGTCTTCTTCTTTGAGGATGAACCCTCTTCTTCCCTATTTTCATAGTAACTTTTTGTGGTTGGATTCTCTCTTCTCTGCCTAATAATTTAAAAAAAAATAAGATCTTAAGAGTGTAATCACCTGGGGCATTAGGTGGGGAGAGTAGGAGAATGGTATCTCTAGCTTCAAGTCTTCCTTTAATTTTTCCCTATGACCTAAAACCCAAAACAAAGAATTACATCCTTTTGTAAGTGTCTGCCCAGCAAAATTCTTGCCTTACTGTTTTTGCACTCAGCTAGTATATGCTGGTTCCTTCTCTCCCCGGCCAGTATCTCAGTAGCACAGCTGGCTTAGTGTTCCTTTTCAGGAGAGGTTTGCTTAGTCTTCTCCAACTCAGAAACCTGACTCCCCACACTATTCCTGTGGTTCTGGCTGAGGCTAACTCCTAACCCAGCTAGTTCCAGTGCTCTGGGCTTGCTGTTTCTGTGAAGCTAGATGTTTACACTTCATACCATTTAATCTTCCATCTTGGAGTCTGCCAAGATTCTTTCTTTGTCCTAGGAGGATGCCTTTTCTTTCCCAAGTCTTATTTGTTTTCCACAGGTGTGTTTGCCCTGAGACAAAATTTTGTTTTGCCTGTAGGGGAAATCTGGAGCTTGGAATTTTCAGATTTACTGTCTCATCTTTCCACAATCCTCCCCTCTGCAATATTTTCTCCTTGACCTAAGAGCTCTGAAATTTGGTGCTAATATTCCTGTGAATTTTCATTTTGGGATCTCTTTCAGGAAGTGATTGGTGGATTTACCTGTTGGTGTTCAAATATCAATGCAGTTTTCCTTGATAATTTCTTAAATTATGATGTCCAGGCTCTTTTTATCATGACTTAGGTTATTCAACAATTCTTAAATTATCTCTGCTCAATCTGTTTTCCAGGTCAGCTATTTTTTTCCAATGAGATATAACACATTTTCTTCTATTTTTTCTTTCAACTTCATTTTATGGTTTCGATGTCTTATGGAGCCTTTAGCTTCCACTTTTCTAATTCAAATTATTTTATTCAGTAAGCTTTTGTACTTCTTTTTTCATTTAGCCAATTCTACTTTTTAAGAAATTATATTTTGGTGAATTTTTGTTTACATTTTTTCATGTAGCCAATGTCTTTTATGAGTTTTTCTCTTTAGTGGATTTATGTGTCTCATTTTCTTCATTATATTTTATGCCCCCTTTACCAATCTATTAACTCTTTTTTATGATTTTCTTGCATCACTCTCATTTATTTCCCCTATTTTTCTTTTCTATTATTTATTTTTAAAAACACTCTTTGAAGCGATATTATAAGCAAATTAGAGGAACATAGGATAGTTTACCTCTCAGACCTGTGGAGATGGAATAAATTTATGTCCAAAGAAGATCTGGAACTATTAATTGAACACCAGATAGATAATTTTGATTATATTAAATTAAAAAGTTTCTGTACAAACAAAACTAATGCAGACAAGATTAGGAGGGAAGAATCAAATTGGGAAATCGTCTTTACATTTGAGGGTTCTGATAAAGGTCTCATCTCTAAGATATATAGGGAATTGTCTAATATTTATAAGAATTCAAGCCATTCTTCAGTTGATAAATGGTCAAAGAATATGGACAGACAATTTTCAGATGATGAAATTAAAACTATTTATAGTCATATGAAAAGTTGCTCCAAATCACTATTGATCAGAGAAATGCAAATTAAGACAACTTTGAGGTACCACTACACCGCTGTCAGATTGGCTAAAATGACAGAAAAGGATAATGACAGGTGTTGGAGGGGATGTGGGAAGGCTGGGACACTGATGCATTGTTGGTGGAACTGTGAACGGATCCAACCATTCTGGAGAGCAATCTGGAACTATGCTCAAAACGTTATCAAACTGTGCATACCCTTTGACCCAGCAGTGTTTCTATTGGGCCTATATCCCAAAGAGATCTTAAAGGAAGGAAAGGGCCCCACATGTGCAAGAATGTTTGTGGCGGCCCTTTTTGTAGTGGCTAGAAACTGGAAACTGAATGGATGCCCATTAATTGGAGAGTGGCTGAATAAATTATGGTATATGAATGTTATGGAATATTATTGTTCTGTGAGAAACGACCAGCAGGACGATTTCAGAGAGGCCTGGAGAGACTTGCATGAACTGATGCTCAGTGAAGTGAGCAGAACCAAGAGATCATTATATACGACAACAACAATACTATATGAGGATCAGTTCTAATGGACATCACTCTCTTCAACAATGAAATGCTTCAAACCAGTTCTAATTGTTAGGTGAAGAAAGCCATACACCCAGAGAGAGGGATATGAAATGTGGACCACAACATATCATTTCCATGCTCTCTATTGATGTTTGCTTGCATTGTATTTCCTTTATCTGATTATTCTTACTTGTAGATACTATTTCTCCTGCACAAAAATGTGTGGAAATAAGTATACATATATTCGATTTCTTAAGCATTTTAACATAATTAACATGTATTGGATATCCTGCCATCTAGGGGAGGAGTGGGGAGAAGGGGGGAAAATTTGTAACAGAATGCTTTGTAAGAGTTAATGTTGAAGAATTACCCATACATATGTTTTGCAAATAAAAAGTATTAATAAAATTAAAAAAAGAGAGAAATGGAAAAAAACCAAAACAAAGCAAAACAAAACAAAACAAAAAAAACACTCTGAGTTTTCCCAGGAATTTTTTTAAGCCAGAGCCCAATTCACATTTTTAAGGCTTTGCATATAATTGCTTTGATTTTTATTATCTTTTTCTGTGTGTTTTGATCTTCCCTTTCATCATAATAACTTTCTATGGTCAGGTTCTTTTTTTTTCTTTTTGTTAAAGTTGGGCTTTTCTCCTGGGTTAGAGGTTGCATTGTCCCAAGCTTCATGTTTTTGATGCTGCTTTTTTTTCAGAGCTAATTCTGGTGATCTGTAAGTTTCCAGTTCTTCCAAGGTGATATAACTAAGGAGAGATGTAGTCACTCACTACTCTCTGGACTGTGCTCTGATCTATGGGTGACCATGAACATTCTTTTCCACTTTTTAATATGATACTATGGTCCCCATTCCCTTGCAGTTCCATGCTATGATGTGCTTGTGTTTTTCTTTACCCTGGGAACACAATCCAGAACTATAGATAGGCAATGCAATAGAATTTTGCACCCAATGCCAACAAAGAGTACCCTGTAATCTCATTCTGACTTCCTTACTGTCTCTGTGTTGAGAGCTCTGGAAGTTGCTACTGCTGATTTAAGTCACCCCCAAAGATTGCTGCTGGCTTGATGAAATATGGCTTGCATGATGGACCTTTCCTACCCAATCTTTTAAGTTGTCTTGGGTTCAAAAAATTGTTTCACCTCATCTTTTTTTTTTTGGTTCTGTCACTGTTTTGAGGGATTATTTAAAAGTTGTTTAGAGGAGAATCTGGGAGAGCTCTTACTAGTTCCTGCTTTTATTTCATTCCAGGTGTCTAACTCTAATGAAAGGGATGATACAAGCATCCCCTCTAAATCGTAATCATCAGAGGTCATAAAGGTAATAATCAACACTGAGTATTTGGGAGTGATTTTGCAAAAATCAAAAAGAGTTGGGGAGGAAGTATATAATAGGGAAGAAAAGGAGAAGAATGAAGAAGGAACTTCCCTAATATAAATATGGTAGAATGGATGTTACTTAAACTTCACTTATATTTGAAATGGTCAAAACACAGAACACACACAAATACAAAAATTTTGGAATAGAAATGCATCCAAGGGAATAGAGAGGGGAAAGAAGATAATAAAATGCAGGACAGATTCAGGGAAGTGTTGAGCATAAACAAAATAAACCCTGAGATTGAATGGGGAATGGCAAAGAGATATTTTAAAGAAAAGATAGGGTTTAAACCTATATTTGGGGTCTAGATGAGGGGGAAAGAAGAATACAGAGAAACTTTTAAAAAAGCATAAGGAGAGCATTAGTACATGAGCATTAGCGCTGAGGATAACTGCTCCATTACTTGGTTCAACCCTATAAAAGGACAGGGAGAACAAAGAGTAAAATATATGACAATAGGATGGATGATAATACAGAAATAATAATCATAACTGTGAATATGAATCAAATAAACTTATCCACAAAATGGAAGAGGATAACAGAATGGATTATAAAGCATAATTCGACAATAAGTTTTAATTAAGAAATACATTTAAAAGATAAACTCACAATGAGTTAAAAATTAGTGTGTGGTTTAGAATTTTAGCTGTAGTAAAACAAAGCAGGAATGGCAGTCATGATCTCAGACAGGGTAACAGAGCAGTACATTTAATTAAAATACAGAAACACATTTTCCTGAAGGGTATTATAAATGATGAATTAATCTCAATATTTGACAAATACGTTCTGAACTAGTGGAGAGAGACTAAGTTTTGGAGTCCTTGGTTATTTTCCCTCCAACATGGCTAATCTGTGAATAATTTTGCATGATTTCACACATAAAATTAATATTATATTGTACTCTAATTGGGATGAAGGAGGCTTCATGGAAGAATTTGATTTGGACCTCAAATAATAGGTAAGATTTTATTTGGGAGAGATGGAGGTTAAAAGCATTTCAGAAAAGAGAAATAGCATAAGCAAAGATACTCAGGCAGGAAAATTCAAGTGATGTACAGGGAATAGAAAAAAAGACCAATTGGGTAAAAGTGTAGAAGAAAATTACAGGAGTAGTAGAAGATGAGGTTAGAAAGAAAAATTGGGTGAAAAATGTGAAGGACCTTGAATGCTTGTGTTTGGGTATTTACAGTTGGCTGGCAATTATAATAGTAATTAACAATAACTAAGGAAACAATCTGAGCATAGATGATTAATGTCATTGGACTCTCCAGTTAGTACAAAGACCCCCAATACAGAATTAAGCAGATTTTTATAAATAAAAAACAATTAATCAAATAAACTGAAAAGGTTCACTTAGCTATAAAAAACAAATTAACTGTTATACAAACTAGGATACAAAATTAGGTAATTAATTTCTAATTGTAGGAAAGTTCAGGGGTTTTCAAAGTTGTTAAGGGAAAGGGTAAGTTTCAGCCCAGGTGCTAGTAGGAGGGCAGATGTTTTGGGGTCCTCTATTTGTAAAATGAAAATATGTTGATTAATTATATCTACCTGCATATATGAAATGATAAATTATATAATCTAGTTTCTCATGAATAATTAACAGAAAAACAATAAAATAGAGAAGAATGTATATGGCAGCACAAAATGGAGTCAGTATCACAAGATAGAATCTGATTGGTCTTTTTAATTCTTACACTAAACTAACTGCATTTCGTATATGGTCTTCATTTTATCTTATTGATTCTCACGTTTTGATTAAGGAAAAGGGGCCAGTCCACCCCCCATTAATCACTTATTTTTATGCCAAATCATATCTTCAGAATCAGAATCAGAATTTCATAAGGAAAAAAAGACCACTAGGTGTCACTTTCTCACACAGTTTAGGGCAATAGTCAATGCAAAGGACAAAAATAAAAATCTTACCTAAAGCTAGAAGGATCCATTTGCCAAAGATAGCAAATAATCCATTAGCCCCTCACCAAATAAACCAAGAGGTGAGGTTCCACCAAGATTTTTTTTAGGTTAGATAATTGTGTTTCTGTTAAAACCTTTTGAATTTCACAGTCGGTTACACTGTCCCCTGACTGATTAATGTAAGTACAACAAGCTTGCCTTGTAATGCTGTAATAAGATCAAGGACATGTGATTTTGTAAGTCCTAAATTGTACTAACGAATCAACATCAATTTGAAGGGAAGAAATGGATTCATTAATGGCTTGGGCAAACTTCTCATTTAAGATTGATAAGTTTCTAGAGGCTTTCTCCTATGCTGCCATTCTAATGAATGGGAAAAAAAAAAAAACCCAGTCCATTTTCTTTCACAGAGTTATTCACTAATGTCTCTCTTTTTTATGATTATGCCATCTATATTCATGGTAACATCTCTTCCTCCCAATCTCATATTATGGTTAAAGATTGAGGCTAGGGGGGCAAATAGGCTCTCATAAGTTCCAAACTAATTTGGGGAAAGAAGTCATATGCTTTATCTCTACAGATCAAAAAAAATGATCTGGGGAGGGCTTAACTCCATGTAAGTTTGGTGGAAATTAATTTTTGTGAACATAGCTAATTTCAGATTTAATCCAATCTAAGATATTTTTGGTGAGATTTGTTAATGAAATGTACTTGGGCTCATGATGTGCATGGTTATTGTAAAGACAAGCTCTGGTATAAATGACAAAAATCTTCCTTATTTATATCAGGGAAGGTAATGTTATAATTGCAATTGATTGCTCTGTCACAATTAAAGGTATTGTAGGGGCTAGCGTCTCACACAATATATAAAGGAAAGGGAGGTAGAGGCACATTAATAGTAACAGAAATAGTCCTAATCTTAGCACACTGCTGTACCCCATGGAAGGCATTAATTTTTAATAAGATGTAATCATTCCCAGGGGCTGGTGATAGTGTAAAAATCATGGAGCTAGGATTGGTCCAATTAAGTACTTTCCTATTAGGGGCATAGAAGTTACACCGAGCTAAAGCTACAACTGCAAAGCTTCCAATCAAAGGTGGGACATAAATAAATCTTGATTGTAAGATAGCACCATTCTTTGTGAGAGAGATAACATCCAAGACAATTACAAAGGATTCATATTGGAAAATGCTATCTACATCCAGATAAAGAAATGATGAACAATGAATGCATATCAAAACATACTTTTTTCACTTCATTTTTTTTGGTCAGTTTCTTCTTTCACAGCTGTTACAAATAAGAGAACTATGTTATGCATGATTGTACCTAAGTAACCTATATCAAATTGTTTATCATTTTAGGAAGAGAGAGTAAAGGGAGGGAAGTAGACAAATTTGAAACTTGAAATCTTGTAAAAATGAATGCTAAAAATCATTTTAACATATAATTGGAAAAGAATAAAATAGTATTTTTTAAATTAAAAAAGAAAAATCAAATTTATGTGATAGGATTAATATAGCACTTGAGAATATAGCAATGGGTAATATATGGCTATAGGTAAACCAGGCAAAAAAAAATAAAATCTGCAATATGTACTGAAAATTCCCAAGCAGAAAAATCCCAGGAAGGAAGGGGATTATTTTCTGAATCCTCCATTCTAAAGTTCTCTTGAGAGCAGTTGATTAGAGAGGAAAGAGAAATAGGGGAAAAGATATCAGAATCAAAACAATATCACAAGGATGACCAAATTCATTTGTTAAAATCAAAATAAAAAAATATGAAACAGAGAACAAGTAGAAAAATAGAAAACACTCATGTTCCCAAATTTTTAGCTGTCCACTAAAATGGGAACTTTCTGCTTCTCCACCCCTCTGGGAAGAGTTAATAAACTTGGTAGAATTACCAGAAGTAAAAATAAATGGTGAAAATATTATAATAAGGAAAATTATAAAATGCATTATGAAGCTAAAGAAAGAGTAGGTTTTACATGAGAACAGAGTGTTCAACAGTTATTTTCACCAGTTTTTATTGTAGCAGGAGTAGTCCCAATATGTGCCACAGGCCTTCTCGGGCAGGTTGAATCTCACCAGTTCCATGGAAATTCTTAATGTTGATTTTATCTCTGGAATGGGAATCATGCATCAAAAAATCTAAAAGGTCAGTTTGTATTCCAGCTTCTGTGCTGTGGAGTTCCCTAAGTACATGCTCTAGTTCTAGTATGTATGAGGCAACAGAAGTAACTCTTCCTAACAATGATGTATATCTTGGGGAGAAAGGTTTTGCCCTTATAAGAGGATGACCAAAAAACATTTGTCAAGAAGAAACATGTAGTTCTTTTTCTTGCCCCCGTGTTTGCTCCATTTAAGGTATGTTTCAGAATATAGTTTGCCAGTTATTGTCTTAAGTTCTTTTTTCATACATTCTACTTGACCAGAATTATAGTGGTAATAAGAGGTATGAAGCATAGTTGTTAACTCTAAAATAAGAATAAATTCAGGAGAGAACCTTATCAGTGAAATGAGAATCCCATCTGAATCAATGCAAGCTGGAGGACCAAACTAAGGAACAACTTTTTGAGCATTATTTCAGCCACAAAACTAGCAGTAGCTGTTGGAAAAGCTTCTAGGAAAAGCTTCTACTTAGCAAGTCAGCTAACTCACAATAATAAGAGAAATTTTGGGCATATTAATAAATTTATTTGTAAAAGCTCAAAAGAAGTGTAAGCTAAGTCTTAGCTGAAACAATTATCCCTATCCCTCTCATGAACCCACATGGCCAAGACCTACTTTGGGGTTATTCAGAGCCACCATGATTCCAATTTTTTATCTTAAGTCTCACTATTTAATTTTGCAAAACTTTACTATGCAACCTGCTTAATGACAATAAAAGCAAAAGAAATTAGTAAATTAATTTTGGAAGGAAGCTGAATTTTCCTGATCAAGGAAGGGTCTAAGATTGGAGGAGAGTAGCTACAGTTTGGCCAGGAAATCAAGAATGAAAGGGAGTCAGAGTTTTTTGGGGAGAAAATTAATTCTGGGGAGAGGTAGAGCATAGTTGGATAAGGTCCTGAGAGGAGGTCAAGAGAGGATAGACAGGAAGCCAATTTTGGGAAAGTGGCAGTTCTGGTTGGTCAGGACTCCAAACTTGAGAGGGAGTTAAGATTGTCTGGGTAGCGAATTGAGGCATTTCTTTATCACTAGCTATCCCCTCATAAACATAAAGAACAATATTTTTGAGTTACTCTATTCCCTTGTCATGCCAACCTGTACATTTTTTCAGAACATATTTCCATATTTCAGGCAGAAATTGATTTACAAAATTTGAATTAATAATTCTAGCATCTTTTGGGCTGAGTAGATATAATACAGCATGTTGCTTAGCATTTTTACATAGTCTGTCATTAAACAAAAGCAAAAAGAGAAGAGATTTCCTTTTTTTCCTGGACAGTTTCTTAAAACTTACTCCAGTTTTGAAGGTTTTATGTGCCGGACTTCACATCCTTGATTAAAGATTCTCCAAACAGCTTTAGCCTGATGAGTTCAGTTGGGATATCAGAGTTATACTGACAGGCTTGTAAAAACCAATTAAGAAAATCCAAAGGACCAGCAGAAGAGATGGCATGTGGGGCTTCTCTATTTACAGCCTCTATCACAGCAGTTTTTCCCCTTGGAGAGTGAGGTTTCCATCAGATATTTAATGTGTCCCTGAGCTGGAATATAATCTCAAAATATGGCCAGAAACTGTATTAAAACAGCTACGAGATCCTCACCAAATTTGGGAGTATCTCTTCTCTATTTGAAGAGGTCAGAAGAACTAAAAAGTTCTGTTTCAGATTAATTAGATCAGGAAGAAACCTTTTCTGAAGAGGATAAATGCATGTAGTGAGTTCCTTTTGTTCAGGTTCTACATGACCAAATGAAATAAAATCTCCTGCTCATCAAGAGCAGGACAATAAAATGGAGGAACAGAGAAATGAGTTTGTTTAGCAGCATATCCAGCATCATGAGGTGTAGAAGCTTCAGTGACAGAGAAAGAAGTGCTGAATGGAAGGCTTTGAAGAAAAGTAGGAAGAACAGAATATAAAGAAAAACCCTTTATTGGGGAAGGGGGGAGAAGGGTGGGGATGAAGCCTGAAACTATCATTTAAAGTTGCCTAGCAAAACCAGTTGTTCATCTGATCAGATTTTTTTTCAATGGCTAGTCTTAATTTCTTTAGTTTAAAATAGTGTAGTTACTATACACTGTGGCCAGAGTAAATGACCACTAGACTCGCTGTCAGATTTATACTAGATGTTACACAACTTAATTTCTTGATGCTTATTCATTCCCCTAACTATTGGGAGTACCCCCTGTTCCTATGCTGTCAAAACTTTATCCAGAGGGGAACTTTTGGATATCTTAGTAGTAGTATCTTACTACTACTGGAACTTGTCTTCTGTTGAGACGTTGGAAAACTTAAAATTTAATTCTAAACCACCCCATTTCCTGGGATCTAACCTTAAATTTCCCCAATCTCTGGAGCAATCCTAAATTCTCCCAATCTCTGGGGCAAATCTAATTTAACCTTAATCTCCCCTAAACTCCAGGGCAATTCTAAACTTTCCTAGTCTGTGGGACAAATTTAAAATTTGCTAGAAAAAAATTAAAAATTCCCCTCTTTTCCTGTGGGAGTTCTCTTCTAGGGGTACCAAAAATCCAAACTTCCATAATCTTTGGGACAAACCTAAAACTGAATTCAAATCTAAAAGACTTCTTGAAGTGGGCTCAAGATAATCAAAACTTGAATTTCCTCAATCCCCTGGGGCCGACTACTTTATCTTAGTTTTTTTTAAATAAAAATTATATTCCAAATCTTACCCAAGCTCAGAAAAAAATGGGTTTGAGAGCAGGAGTCTGATTAAAGGGCTAGTAAATTGAGGAGACAAATCTTTAAAGTACTCTTGATCAACTTTCCTAAAAAAAACTGTGCTAGAGGCTAGAGTTCAATCTCTAGCTGAAGTTATCAAAACTGTAATGGGTAATTAATAATAACTAAGGAAACAATCCAAGAATAGATGATTTATTGTCTAGTCATTCAGAAAGAAGGGGTCAGTGGATTCCTCAGTTGGTCCGAAGACCCTAAATATAGAATTAAACAGATTTTTATACATGTACACACACATGCACATAGATAGGTTCAAAAAGTCCAATTAACTATAACAAAAACAATTAACTAAGATATAAATCAGGATACAAAATTAGGTAATTAATTTATATTTGAAGGAAAGTTTAGTGACTTTCCAAGTTGGAAGAGGAAAAGAGTTTCAGTCCTGTTGGGGGGGGGATAGTGAGTAGATTTCAGTGTTCTCTATTCATAAAATGAAAATATGTTGACTAATTATACCCACTTGCATGTATGAAACAATAGATAGCTTACCTAATCTAGTTACCCAAGGATGAACAACAGAAAAACAACAAAATGGAGAACACGGAGAATCCTCTTGCCATGTTCCCTCCTTTTATCCACTTCATCTTTTCTCCTTATTCCTTTTGTGACCCCTTTTTATATATGGAAACTTTTGTACTTGAAGCATCCTATTCTAGGAATTTATGTTTCCCTTGCTCATTGGTGGTTTGTTGCCTGTGATCTCCAGAAGAAGGAACTGATGAGAACTCTATGAAGCAGTTCTCTCTCCTTATAAAACAAATAGACAACAACCACAAAAAAAAACCCAAACACTTACCAAACAGCTTCTGAGGCAACTATGAAAAATCTATCCTAGAATTGGTTGAGTCACACCAAAATATGGATCCAAGAATACACCACGTTCAAGGTTCTCTGGGACAGTCTTTGTTGTACCCCTTCTTTATTCCCTTCCAATTTCTATTAATTGTAGTAGTCTAGGCTAATGTTAGGGAGTTGAATTGATGGATTGTACTAGCTTGGAAGTGTCAGTACTTGCTTCAATATAAATATTGCATTAGTACGTTGCTTGAGAATCTTCACTCTACTGTTCCTGATTCCTGATCTTTTGAGTATTTCCAGTTAGATTTTATGGCCTTCTCTTAAACTTACTAATTAAAAGAGTTTACTGATTTCAACCTTTCCTAACTCATTTAATTTTTCTCTGAAGCTCTTTCAGTCTTTTCAATAATAAGCTTTGAGAGGAATAATAGAAATCATTTTGCCTATTACAGTGCTAAATAAGTATTCATTAAATTTAATTTAATCATATGCTTAAATGAGTTCTAGCAACAACCAAAACAATTGTTGTGTTCTAGCATTTTTGAAAGCAATCAACAATTGCTTATTAAGCATCTACTAAGTTTTAGACTCTGTGCTAAGCTTTGAAGATAAAAATACAAAAGTGAAATAGTCCCCTGACCACAAAGAGATTATGTCCTAATGGAAAATAGGAAATGTCCATATATGAGTATATGTAGAACATAAACAAATGAACTCAAGTTAATTTTTGGAAGAGGGCACTAGAAGCTGAGGATTTCAGGGGTACCTTCATGCAAAAAGAGGCACTTGAGCTCCCTCAAAAATGTGAACTAATTAAGATTAAACTAAAGATTCTTCAGACTTCTCCTGACACCTATCTCAAAAACTAGCAAGCTTCTGTTCCCTTTCACTACACATTTGTATCTTTGACTGATGTCTGTCATTTTTGCATCTGGATGGTGATTATCACTGGTTAAATTCTGACTGCTTGTGCTATTCTTGAATCTTCCCCTGCAGTTCCCTCCATTTTCCAGATGTGAGCTTCTATCATCGTGAGGAACAGCCAAGAGACAAAATCCTTGCCTCCCTTGGGGTTAATTTGCTCCTGAGCAAACCCCTTGAGATCTCTGGGATCAAGTCTCTAAACCTAATTCTCTCAACCTGAACGCACTTGTAACCTAAGTAATCTAGGCATTTGATCATGGGGCATCATAGAGAAGATCCCTATTCTGGTATTTCTTTTCTCTCTTTCTCTCTCCAAAAAAAGCAAATATGTTTTTCATTCCCACTAGTTACCACTAGTGCAGGGGACTTCTGATTAAAAGCATCAGCCAATATAGAGAATGGGTTGGAGTGATCTGACCTTCTTCCCTCTAATAAACATATTCCTTTTTGACTCTGATTTTACATATGCTATGCCTCCTTTTCCTATTCTAGAAGATTTACATTCTTCCTTTCTATATTCTTGAAAGAGTTCAGTGATCAAAAAAATATTTTTAAGAGCATCTGCAGCTAAGGGCATAATATCCTATGTGGACAGAAGGAAAGGGAAGGAAAGAAGGAGAGGGAGGGAAGAAAGGAGAGAAGGGAAAGAAAAAAAGGAAGGAAAGAGAAAAGAGAGGGAGAGGGAAAAGAGAGAAGGGAAGGAAAGAAGGAAGAAAGGGAGGAAGGGAAGGGATGGAGGAGAGCAAAAAGAGAGGAAAGAGTTTCCTAACAGACCAGTTCTATCTGGAGCTTGGACTAGGTGAAAGAGGCCATTCTTTGCCTCAGTTTCTAAATAGCCTTAATCATTGAATGGTGTGGCTTCGGTCAAACTGGTATTTGTTAAAAACTTTAGCTTAAAAAGGCCAAAATCTCCCACTGCATCCAGGGCCATCTCCAGTTGTCCTGATGATGGACGCAGATGGCTCTGGAGGAGAAAGTGAGGTAGATAACCTCGTATGGCCCTCCCTCACTTAAATCTAATTTACTTGCATGTCATGGCATCTCCTCCCCGATGTCATGATCCTCATTAAGAATGAAGGACAAACAACAACAATATTCTACACATCTTTGAAAGTCAAGATGGAAGTCTTAAAACTCTCTCAGTGTCACAATGGAAAAAAAAACATTGTACTATGAATCAGAGAATCTGGCTTAAATCCTAATTCTGTGACTTGATATCTGGGTGGAATTGACGTATATGATTTTAAAGTAATTCACTTTATCTTTTTGAAACTTATTATTATTCATAAAATAAGTATTTTATTATTTATCTGAAACAATAAAGGAATAAGTTGGAGTCTTTCTAAGGGGCCTTTCAGTTGTGATTTCTATATCTTATTCAGGCTACTACAAATCTCTCCTTTCTATTATATTTCGCTATTTCTATACTTAGAGCTACATAGGTTAATAATTGACATCTGCCTCACATGCCAGTTTCCCATCTTTTATTACTGTAAGCTTTTAGAAGATAGGGGTCAAAGTATAACAATTCTTCCATATCCCTCATGTCCTACATTTAGATTCTATTTTCACTATTAATTATTTGTGTGACTTTAACAAAATCAACTAACTTTCTTGATTCTCAGGTTCCTCTCCTATAAAATGAAGAGGAGGTAGGTTGACTTAAAAATTATCACTTCCTGTTATATTCTAAGGAGCTTCATTGATGAACAAAAAAATGAATGAAAGGCATCAACTCGCTATTCTTGTGAGTTTAATCCATCTTTTATTTCATCACTGCTTATTTCCCTATTTAATATTGTGCTTTTCCTATGAAGACTGAAGTTTTTGTATAAAGGGAATGACATAATTTATTAAGTAATTTAGTCTCTTGAGCAAAGTTTACAAGCTGAGTCATCTGGATTTCCACATACTTCTTTGCACAGAGCCTTGCTAAAGACTCAGATTATATTTTTCTCTAGTCTGGGAATTCTCAAAGTGCAGTCTGAAGACCCTTGGAGGTCCCCAGGATACTTCAGTGAGCCTGTGATTTCAAAACTTTTTTTCTTTTTTAAAATGTTTATTATATTAAAAGGATAGAATAAGAAAAAAACAAAAAAAGGAATACAAAATAAAATAAGACAAAACAAAAGAGAACATTGTCATGTGCCTAGTAGAACATCAGGAAGGATTCAAAATATATAAAAATGAATTACAAGTTCAAGAAAGTATATATATATGCATATTTGTATTCATATTAGTAGAAGAAATATTCATGAGTGTCCATCTTTACTTACTTGTAAATTTTTCCTTTGTTTTCTGCTGCTCACCTTTTTTACTTTATTCTTTTTTCTCCCCCTTTCATCCTCCTTCTCCAAGCAGGCAATAGTTAAGAAAGGACATTTATATAAATATATGTAGATATATACATATACATACACACATTCCCTGCCCCCCCCCATATACACACATATATCTTTCCTATTCCTATTTATTCTTTGCTTTAATTCTTAACTTGCCTTGCTATTATTATTTAACCTCCACCCATCCAAGAATCCCTCCCTTGTCTTCTTCCTGAACCCTTGGCTTTCATGTCTGCCTATCCCTCCCTGAGATTTCCTTATAGATTTTGGAGGGTACTATACCCTTCATGGTATATATGTGGTATTGCCTATATAACCCATTATCCATGTGAGTAGGTTTTCAAAACTACAAGCCCTCCTTCTTCTAGTGCCTCTGTGTCTATTCTTCTTCCAAAACTCATTTGTAAAACATTATTATAGATTTTATCTTATTCTGCCCCAATCTTTTTTTTGAGCTGCCCTATTCAGATACAATTTTGTTTGTATTCATCCAGTATGAAAAGCAAAAGTTCAGATTTATATACATATAAATGCTCAGAAACAAACATAAGTGGTGCTGAAATTTAAAGTGTTAAACAACTTTTAAAATCTCATGCATAATCTTAGAACAGCTGTGTTGATATTTGTACTGATGGTACAAAAGAAAAACTAGGTAAAACTGCTGGTGTCTTAGCATGTATAAAAAAAAGATACTAATACCAAAAACTATTTTTAAAGTAAATATCACTTAATGCCTCTGATGAAACAACAAAAAATGATTTTATTAAATCTTGATCCTTGAATACAGTGTTTTAATGTTCTATGTGACCAAATGGAAATGGATATAAAACATTTATAAGTTCATGACAAAGTATGATGATTTATTTTGTTGATAAGCAACTAATGATTAAGTTACAAGGTGAACTAGCTGCTTTCTTTCATTGGAATATAATTTCTACTTCAAAGAACAACTGACAAATTATAAAAATCAGAATTGAGTTTTTGACAAACATTTTCTCAAAAATGGAGGAAATGAGTTTCAGGGAAAACAACTGATAGTATTTGGTACCAATGATGAAAATCGAGTTTTCAGATAAAAATTAGAATTTTGGAAAACTTGTATCTTGATGGCTTCCACAAACTTAAATACTTTTCTAATGATATCAATAGTGATATTAACAAATGTGATTCTTTTTCATATTGTATAGTGAAATGTGTCAACATTTAGAAGATTTTTATAACTCTGAATAAATGTTGTCCAAAAGAATAAAGCATTTATAAAATCATGCTTGGGTAACAAATCCATTTAAACTCTGAGATAGACCAATGAATTTTTATGTAACAATGCATCTAAGTTACATTGATATGGCTCTAGATTGCAACTAACCTTTGAGAAACTACCACTTAAGAAGTTTTGATATCATATCAAAAAAAGATATTACAAATATCTTTTCTGTTTTTTAACTATGCATCTGTGGGAAGTAAAATTTTCTTTATGCATTTCAAACATAACATTTCAAAGCAGATTGAATGCAGAAATAGGTATGAGAAGTTACCTATCTCCTATGAAGTCAAATATTCAAGAAATTTACCAAAAAATTAAAACACTACTAATTTCATTAATTAAAATTAGTTATTCTTTCATTAAAACATGTATGATTGTTATTTTAAATAAATTAATCAATATTTTCCCAATTAATTACTATTCATTTCTATTGCAGTAAATATTGATAGATAAAACACATATAAACAAAACCTTTTTTCAGGTCCTCAATTCTTAAAAGCATAAAGTGGTCCTGATACTAAAAAAATTAAGAATCACTTTTCTTTTTTTTTTTTTTTTTTTAATAATAAAGCTTTTTATTTGCAAAACATATGAGTGACTTTTCAACATTGACCTTTGCAAAAAAAAA